>CAUYSK010002417.1:0-51931 GCA_963575035.1 Avahi laniger | reverse complement strand
CAGGCATGCGCCACCATGCCCGGCTAATTTTTTCTATATATTTTTAGTTGTCCAATTAATTTCTTTCTAATTTTAGTAGAGACGGGGTCTCGCTCTTGCTCAGGCTGGTCTCGAACTCCTGAGCTCAAACAATCCGCCCGCCTTGGCCTCCCAGAGTGCTAGGATTACAGGTGTGAGCCACCGCGCCCGGCCTGGAAACAATTTTTATTTCTCTGAATGGGGGTGTACAGGGAGGCTGCTGCTGGCAATTCCTACCCTACTAATGGGTAGAGGCCAGGGATGCTGCCAGACATTCTACCATGCACGTAACATCCTCACGACAAAGATTCACGTGGCCCAAAACGTCAATAGTGCCGGGGTCGTAAAGCCAATAGAATGTACCCTGAGCCCTATGTCTTAAGAAGGACTAAGCCTTAAAAAGTCCTAGAAGCTTCTACTTTTGCACTCTGGGAAGGAGTTGTACTGAAACCTTTCTGCGTAGAAGCCAACCTTGAAAACAGCTTTTCAAGCAGAGACAGGGTGCCATGGGCCTGGCTAACAGAACTGGGACAAAGACACAAAACTGTGCGAAAACCCAACCGTCAGGACAGAGCCTCAGCTCAGAGCCAGGCCAGCCGTGCGTAGCCAAGCAAAGGCAGATTCCCAGGCCCCATCCCAGACTCCCCGGATCAAAATCTCCGGAGTAGAGGAGCAGGACTCTTCATTTTCTCATACTCGCCAAGGATTTCGAGGCTTGCTGGAGTTTGGTAACCATATTCTTCAGTGCTGGGCTGGGGCTCCTTGCAAGGGTGTTTGTCAAAGTTTAACATGCAGGCCAGGCGCGGTGGTTCACGCCTGTAATCCCAGCACTCTGGGAGGCCGAGGCGGGCGGATCGTTTGAGCTCAGGAGTTCGAGACCACCCTGAGCAAGAGCAAGACCCTGTCTCTACTAAAAATAGAAAGAAATTAATCGGACAACTAAAAATATATAGAAAAAATCAGCCGGGCATGGTGACACATGCCTGTATCCCAGCTACTCGGGAGGCTGAGGCAGGAAGATCTCTTGAGCCCAAGAGTTTGAGGTTGCTGTGAGCTAGGATGACGCCACAGCACTCTAGCCCGGGCAACAGAGTGAGACCCTGTCTCAAAAAAAAAAGTTTAATATGCAGACTTGTGATCTTGCTGAAATGCAGATTCTGATCCAGAAGGTTTGGGGTGGAGTTTGAGACTCTGCATTTCTCACAAGTTCCCAAACGATGAGGCTGGATGGGTCATAGAGTCTGGGTGGGGCAAGGCCCGAAGCAGTCGGGAGGCACAGACCCAGAGGAGAGGCTGGGAAGTAGGCAGAGCCTGACAGCTCATTCTTTGGCAAAGTGACAGAATGAAAGTCTCAGAGCCTGCAATGCCGCCGTCCTTCTACTTAACCTGAGCGGCTCCTAAGGCACCGATGCAACCCGGTCCATTAATTAAATCCCCAAATAGCTGCTTTGCCTGACCCATTATTCCCTCTGATTCCTTGATCAGCACTGCAAGATGAAACAGGAACAAAGAGGTGATTCTGGAGTTCAATCTGATGAAATTGGCTGCTTTGTTCTTAATTAGAGTGCAGGGAACTCTCCTGGTATGCCGAGTCTGTGCAGATAATAGTTTCCTGTTTGCTGTTCCAATAAACACGACTTCTCGTTATGAAAATACAAGTGCCTAAAAAGCTGACACAGACAGTTTCCAAATGATGTGTGTAACAGAATCAAATCGCTCTGAAGAGTTTGTGAATATTTAATTACCAGACGTGGCCCTTCCCTGTTTTTTCGCTGATACATTCAGTAGCGATTGCAGTCCAGACGCTATGCTAAGCAAGCACAGGTTACAGACGACACACCGTCCCAAGGGCCTGGCCAAGAAACTTAGGAATTCAGCCTCTGCATAGAATTTAGTGAAACTCACGGGATCCACTCCGTTGTGGGATCTATTTATTTAATGGAAGACTATGTGCCAGTCCCTGTCCCGTGTCCTCTGGAGGAAACCCAGAAATGAAGGTAGAGTTCCAAAGGGTAAGGAATAAACAACAGGTGGTCTGGGCTTCATTCAAACTGTGAGTCACACTAAAACTGGATGCGGTTTTTTGAAAGAGTCATTTCCACTCCAGATTTCCACGTACGCTGCTCAGCAAAAAATGGGTATTTAAGAGCCACCAAAATGGCTGTACATTTAGGGCAAAGCTCTACTGAATTATTTTTGTAAGTGTAAGCAGCATTCTCAGGGCTGAGAGGAAGGAGCTGGGAGAGGTACCTGCCTCAGGGCCTTTTATCCCCTACGTACAAACCAAAAGTCTGAAAACCTCTGGTTTATACTGGAATTATTTCTAAAATAGCAATTTCCATGTTATATAAGTAATATTAAAAACCACTGAAAAGGCCAGGTGTAGTGGCTCACGCCTGTAATGCTGGCACTCTGGGAGGCTGAGGTGGGAGGATCACTCGAGGTCAGGAGTTCGAGACCAGCCTGAGCAAGAGCGAGATCCTGTCTCTACTAAAAATAGAAAGAAATTGGCTGGACAACTAAAAATATATAGAAAAAATTAGCCAGGTGTGGTGGCACATACTTGTAGTCCCAGCTACTTGGGAGGCTGAGGCAGGAGGATCGCTTGAGCCCAGGAGTTTGAGGTTGCCGTGAGCTAGGCTGACGCCATGGCACCCACTCTAGCCCGGGCAAGATAGTGAGAATCTGTATAAAAAAAAAAAAAAAAGATGAGGAAGAATACAGCAAATGAAAGTATAAAATTTTATCACATATCTTAAAATTGAAGAAGATACACCAGGCCCTAAACACACCCAAAATCTAATCTAAACAGAATGCACTCTAAACATTGTAAAGTATTTGTGTGCATTAGCATGAAAGAACCAAATCTCAAAGAGAAAAACGGGGCCCTGGGTTCTGGGTAAAAGGGCCGCAGACTCAGAAACCCTCCGTCATCCCACCCACGGCTGCGGAAAACGGGCTTGGGCAAGTTCCTGGACCTCCGTGCTCACCGGGCCTTCAGTGCAAGTCACACTAGAGGCACACGCACCCAGGCTCGCTTGCGAGCTGTTCCAGAAAAGGAGAAAACAGTAAGGGGGAGAGCTTTATAACTGTAATAACTGCGCAGCCCAAACAGAGAATTGACTAGGCAGCCCTCCCTCCGCCCCCTTGTTCCCTCAGACAGTGTCCCATTGTTCGGATTGTGTTTATTTCAGAAGAGACAAAGCCTCAGCTATGAGTCTGTGGTTGCCCGTAGCGCTCGTTTTAGCGAACGTCTCGGTGCTGGCGGGAGCGTGGCAGAAGGGGCTGGTTTAGGCCAAGGATGAAGGAGCAACTTGGGACTCCACCCAGAAGAAAGCACACTCCAAGCCATGCTCTCCATCAAAGACCCGCAGGACATTTGCTCTTGGCTTGTGCGTCCTGTGATTAGTTTTCTGCAGACCAACAATATATGCTCAGAGCAGAATGTTTCTTTCCTGAAAACTAAATGCAAGCGCAGGTGAATCTGATAAGGGTGGTCACCTCTGAAGAATGAAGGGAGAAAGTGAGGGACATTGGCTTATTATTGTACAAAGCCTTAAGAAACGGTGAAATTGGTTTCATTCAGTTTGTTTGCTTTTTCTTTGGTTCCATGTGATAGGTTTGAAGATGTCACTTTATTGAATTAGAAAGTGGTGGATTATGAGTAATGCTTATTTTTACTTTCTTTTTTTCCATTTGATATTTTTAATCTGCATATATTTTTTAAGAAAATCAGTTAATGCCGGGGAATCGTGTTTGAAAAAGTTGGCCATTAGGTTAAAAATTGTTCGAAAATATAACTACCAGCCAGGTATGTTTTACAGTACTGTGTAAATTTTAGCATGGATATGACATAATGTTAACTAATACTTATACATCATTCGCTATGCCCCAAGAGCTTTTCTGAGTGCTTTGTTCTATGTTAATTTATTTAATTCTTGCAGCGAGATGAGGAAAGCATTATTATAATCCCTATGTACAGATGAACTGGCGCGGGTTGGGGAGGAGTTAAAGAATTAAGTAATTAACGAAGTCCTGGAGTTATGCCATACACAGCCCTGCCGTTGGTAGTACAGAGATGTGATGTGAGCTGCCCCAGATTCTTTTTCTTAACTTTTTAATTTTTTTTTTTGAGACAGAGTCTCACTCTGTCGCCCGGGTTAGAGTGCCGTGGTGTCAGCCTAGGTCACTGCAACCTCCAACTCCTGGGCTCAAGCGATCCTCCTGCCTCAGCCTCCCGAGTAGCTGGGACTACAGGCATGCGCCGCCATGCCCAGCTAATTTTTTTTTTCTATATATTTTTAGTTGTCCAGATAATTTCTTTCTATCTTTAGTAGAGACGGGATCTCGCTCTTGCGCAGGCTGGTCTCGAACTCCTGAGCTCAAACCATCCGCCTGCCTTGGCCTCCCAGAGTGCTAGGATTACAGGCGTGAGCCACCGCGCCCGGCCAATGATAATAAATATGTACTCATTTCCCTGAGATTAGGCTCGAGTGGAAGTATTAGGAGGGAGAGGTAGGAGCCCTGGAGGAAGATAATTAAAGCACTTTCACGAGTGACAATTGTCCAGACTCTTGGATGAAGAGGCAGGAGGAGCTCACCAAGCACCCTTGTGAGAAGGGCTATGGAAGGAATGGAAGGGTCAAATGCAAATATTTTGCTGATATTAAAGCAGCAATTTCTAATATGCGGTTTTTCGACCACCTGTACCAGATTGACCTGGAGTACTTCTGAAAATTGTGGATTACTGCCTCTCACCACAGATCTTTATAATTCAAATCTTTGAGAGTCGTGCTTGATAATCTGCATTCCAAACATGCCCCTTGAGTGGTTCTTTGTGTTTTGTTTTTTTACACCCTTACTAAACCACAACGTAGGAGAATCAAGAGGACACAGGGAATGATGCCAGGGTCAGGTTATGAAGAGTCTTTGCTTGAATTTCATGCTGCAGAGTTTGGATTAAATCCAAGCAGGCAATGTAAAGCCGTTAAAGGAGGTTTTAAAGGGAAGAAATTTTAAAAATCAAGATTGGGCTGGGCACGGTGGCTCACACCTGTAATGCTAGCACTCTGGGAGGCTGAGGTGGGAGGATCACTCGAGGTTAGGAGTTCGAGACCAGCCTGGGCAAGAGCCAGACCCCTGTCTCTACTAAAAATAGAAAAAAATTAGCTGGACAACCAAAAATATATATATTTTTACCACCCTTTTCTTCTCTCTTTTTTCCCCCAGTTGAGTGTGGAAAAATTCACGTTCTACAAGAGCATATGACATGTCACGAAACTGTGACTTGTGGCCACGTCCAGAGCTCTGCCCCCTCGTCCTTTCTGGTGAGGGGATCCCAGGTGGTGGCATGCACACTGTCGTTGTCAGCATCGTGAGTCTCCTCCCCGGCGTGTGGGGAGTGGGGAGTCTCTCACAGGGAGGTGGCAGAATCATCCGTGCACACGGTTCTCCTCCGTCTCCGGTTTCTAGTCCGCGGCTCTTCTATCTTCCTCCTCTTTCTGGCACAACCCAGACTCCCCTCGGGGTCATTTCCGGAGGGGAACCCATGCTCAGTCACTCCGCCTTTCTGTTTCCTTCCCCTTTACCCCGGCCGTTACAGAACCTGGCCTTGAAAATTGTTCAACGGGGGACGCGCTGGCTGGCAGTTGCAAATAAGTAAATTTAAACGTTATGAAAAACAGTATTAATTTAGACGGTTGTATAAACGTATCCCAAAAAACAACGTGCTCGGAAGGGAAAGGCTGATAGAAAGCTGTTTTAAAAGAATATAGCTAATGTAATAAGAATGAATAATTATTAGGATATAGCTAATACAATAATAATAACAACCATAAAAGCATCATGCATGTGAAAAGGCAGCTGGGTAGACTGGAGCTGAATGTTGGCTCCGCCATTTACAAAATGATCTTGGACAAATTTCTTAACTTCTGTGAACCTCAATTTCCTTATCTATGAAATGGAACAAACAATACCTGCTTCTTGTTAGGGCGAAATGTCACATACAATTTTTCTTCCTGGTCGAGAGGCTTCTAGACACCTGAACATCGATCTGGTATAACTGCTGAGCTCAGCCTAAAGCATCCTTTACATTCCTTGAGAACGATTGAGTATGCAGCTAAAAATGAGAGAACGGGACAGTTAAATAGGTTCCCTGAGGGTAAAATGCAAAGCCCTTCTTTGAAATCTTTGATGATTCATATCTATGCAGGTACTATCGGTGCTTCTTGAACTTGAGCTCTAATGTGGAGAAGCATCACCTGGGGCTCTTGTTATAATGCAGATTTCGATTCCTTAGGTCAGAGCGGGGTTCTAACTGCTGAAGATCTGGACTCCTGTCTAGCTACTGGGAGATGTGGATGCCGCTCAGGGAACCGCACTTAGAATAAATAGCGAGGCCCCCGGGGCACATGTTAAGGAACCAGAGATTTCTCCAGATTGGGAACTTCTAGGATTTCCAGACTCTGATCTCTGTTCATTCTCATTCTTCTGGAGCAGCAACTCCCTTAAGAAGCCCATCTTTAGTTTTCATTCTACTAATGATGATGCTTCTTCTACCACGCTTAAATGAAGTCAAATTCCTCTTCAAAATGAACTGACAATATTGTTAGCTGCCAGCTGAAACCTCACTAAAGAATTAAACAAAACAGTAAGCTTCTCCGCAAACACAAAGGAACGGGAGAGGAAGCTCAGCAAGGAAGTGTCTCCGTGTGCGGCTGGATTTATTCCCCTGCCCTACCTCTAAGGGTGGGCAGGAGACTTACATTCCTTGTCATCAGTGAAAGTCAAGGGGAGAAGCAAACTTGTAAAGAGGGGAACAGCTGAGTACATGTATTTTGGATCCGTCCATCCCGAGGCCTTTTTATTACCTCCCTCTCCAGCCCACAGGTCAGCACTCAGCAGAGCCTTCTCCCAAGAGGACAAACGCTGCTCCTTCGGAAGTGACCGGAGGCCCAGGACTTGCCTGGCAGGTTCTCAACTATTGAAGTCCTCTTATTTCAAGCCCCAGTCGCCAGCAGGGCCCGGAGACTTTGAACTGCTCGACGGAGCCTACGTTTACAGTTAATGTGAAAGAATTGGCTAAATTTCTCACCCACAATCACCAAAATAGTTCTCAGAGGTAAAAAAAATCAACCAAAGTGGCAAACACTTTTTGAGAGTCTATTGAAACCTAAGAATTAGGTTAGGAACTATGGAAAATCAAATTTAATGAGACATCCCACTGCCTTCAAGGAGTTTTAATATTATTAAAGGAGATAAACACATTTTAAAAGCCACAAGACATGAATAAATGCTGTAGCAGTGAAACGAGAAAGAAAGTGCAAGTCATAGAGATTGGAATGATGCAGTCCATTAAACTAGAGCCTGTGTCTGCTCAGTGGGTATCACAGGGCCTGTTATGTAAATGCATAAATATTGCTGAATAAATAAACCAGTAAGTGAGAATGAGTAAGTGAATGTAGAGCAAGATTTTAATTTCTTAAAATAACTAAACTCATTTTTCCCTGTTTCCTTTTTTTGGGGGGGTTTGGTTTTTAACTGATTATCATCTGCTAGGATGTCACAGGCCACACACAGCTCACTGCTTTGCATTCCCCTGATTGACAGGAGTTAGGCCCTTACACTGTAAACCACCCCTCACTCTGCTCTTATTGGACAGTTTTGGGGTGTGTATTTGTGTCTTGGGATGCACATGTGCTGGGACTTTCCCTCCACTGTCAGCAGATATCCTGAGAGGAGTCCTGTAAGCTTAGAAACAACTGGTACCAATTTTCTAATTGAGGAAAAAGAGAGAGGTACCATGGACTGAATGTGTCCTCCCCAAAATTTATAATAGGTTGAGACCTAACTTTCCAATGTAATGGTATTTGGAGATGGAGCCTTTGGGAGGTAATTAGGTCATGCGGCCCTCATGAAGAAGAAGAGACTACAAAGAGCTCTAAGAAAAGACCCCCAAATACCCTTGTAAGAAGGGGTCCCTCCGAGGGCTCTTTTGCTTCTTCCCATCACGTGAGGATGCAATGAGAAGTCTGCAGTCTGCAGTCTCACCAGATCCCAGCCATGCTGGCACCCTGACCTCGGACTTCCAGCCTCCGGAACTGTGAGAAATAAAGTTTTGCTGCTTATAAACCACCCAGTTTACGGTATTGTGTTATAGCAGCCGAAACTGATTAAGACAAGGGGGAAGAAGAAGGAGTTATAAATAAGACGGCCTGGGGAAAGGTACAGTGGCAGCAAACAGCCTTTCTGGAACGGTACCTGCAGATGGCCAGCCATGCCCCAGGGCAATGTGGACAAAGGCCCATGCTCAGTTCCACTGGAACAGTGTGTGACTGCATGTGACATTCAGTTGTACCTCACTTTAATAATATATTCAACTGAACACAATAATAACACAGTTGAATATGTTATTCAACTGAACATAATAATAAAAAAACTGTGGATAGTCTTTTATTCGGACGATGTTTGAAGAGATTCACTATTTTTTTCAGCAGTTTAGATATCATTAGTTTATTATAAAAGACATGGAAATTATTTACACAATGAAAGATTTTAAACTTCAGTGGAATGAGCTTCACGTCAATGCCATTTCAACAATGATTTATTTCAGTCTACATGCTTCCCAAGAATGTCGTCATCTCTAAATAAGAAATAATCCTTGTCGGCTGGGCATTGCTCACGTCTGTAATCCCAGCACTCTGGGAGGCTGAGGCTGGAGGATCGCGTGAGCTCAGGAGTTGGAGACCAGCCTGAGCAAGAGTGGGAGGATTGCTTGAGCTCAGAGCCCGAGCAACAGCGAGACCCTGTCTCTACTATAAATGGAAAGAAATTAGCCAAAGAACTAAAAAAATTAGAAAAACTTAGCCAGGCACGGTGGCGCATGCCTGTAGTCTCAGCTACTCGGGAGGCTGAGGCAGGAGGATCACTTGAGCCCAGGAGTTTGAGGTTGCTGTGAGCTATGACGCTGCCGCTACACTCTAGCCCGGGCAACAGAGCCAGACTCTGTCTCAAAACAATAAAAATAAATAAATAAAAAATAATCCTTGTCACCTAGAACTACTTTTGGTGCCTCCACATTCTGGGAGAAGAACTTCATCTCCAACCTCCACACTAACTGGTTGAATCTCTCCACCCCTTCCTTTAGGGCCCGATCCCACAGCCACTACTGTTGCTTGCAATACTTTTCCTTGAGATCCTTCTGGAAGCGTGATGCGTCCTTTGGTTGCAGTCTGGGCCGCACTTGTTTCAACCAATCCTCGGTCAGAAAGCGGAAGAAACTTCCTAAATGCTCGTTCTGCTCTCGTGCAGCGTCGGCTAGGAGACCCCGGGGATTCGCTGTTGTGGTGGCGAAGTCAAGTATCAGGAAAACTGGGCCGGAACCTGCCTTCCAGGATCCCATTCTTGCACGTGCGCCGGGGTCTGGATATTTGACTCTCCGAGGCTCGTGGGGAAAGGGGACCCCTAATGCTGGGAGTGGGACCTGCTGGGCGGTATTTGGGTCACGGGGAGGCCGCCTCATGACGGCTCGGCGCTGTCTTTGCAGCAATGAGCGAGTTCTCACTCTGTGAGCGCCCGAGAGAGTTCCCCGAGAGCCGGCTTTTAAAAAAAATGCCCCCGCCATCTTCACCCTCTCTCGCTTCCGTGCACGTGACCCATGCAAGATGGCCGCCCTTCACCTTCCAACCGGAAGCAATTTGAGGCCCTCGCCGGAAGCGGATGCTGGTGCCGCTCTCTGCACAACCTGCAGGTGAACTTCTTTGCTTTATGAATAACCCAGCCGCAGGTATTCCTTTATAGTCACACAAATGGACTAAGGCGGAAACCGGATGAAGACAAAGGGTAAGGAGGGTCACTTCCTGGCAGACCAGGAACATTAGGAAGTTTAGAGGGGCCGGGAGAAGAGAGACCTCCCAGATTTACAGGTACTGTGGGTGAACTAGAATCACCTGGGTTTCTGAGCCTTGCAAAGGCAAATAACAGGGGCCTTCAAAAGTCCAGTGCAAGATTCCTTATGAAAACGTCCAGACGGGAGTTAATAATTTGGCTTTTGTCGTTGTTCGATATGATGTGGTTCTGGATTTTTCCAAGCAGATTTAGAGACCAGTATGGTTCTTTAACACTTTTGCTGCATCTGTGTAAATAATCGGGCCAAACCTATCGGGGCCAGAGTGTGTGTGTGTGAGTGAGTGTGTGATCAATAAACATCTTTGGGGAAAAAAAACAACCCTTGAGAAAAATTTGTGAGAGATTTTGCAATGGGCAAGCAAAAAACACATTTTGATTTCCGGTTGTCCTTTTAATGAAATGTGAGCTGCCGTCTAGTTACCTCTCAGGGTTTATCTCATTCTGCAGGGTCTGTGCCTTTCACTGTCTTTCAGTAAGCTGTTTTATAACTCTGTAAATTGTAGAAAATTGATGGTGATGCCCACAATTCCTGCTCTCAGAACTGTAAATAAATTTCGTAAAGATGAATGCAAGTGGTTCCACCATCCAGAAAAGGCCAGTTTTGCCTCTCTTGGCAAATTCAGTTCAGCATTTCTAGTTGTCAGTATATGTGTCTGTTCGTTGAAGTCTCCTTTGAACTGTTTTTTATATCTTACTGGTTGCTTCATGAATTAATGATGTAAGATATTCAATACACATTCATTTTATGTTTGCATAAAATTCATGATTGCTTTCCTTTTAAAAAATTATCTTTGAATATAGAGATGATAAGCTAAACTCAGTGTCAGATATTTTACTATATTAGCAATGGAGACAATAGATCAAATACAAGTTTATAATTACAAAAGAGGATGTTTTGTGTACAAAATATTAAAACTTTATCCATTAGAGCCGATAACTTTAAATATGGCATGTGACTATCAGTTTTCCTTGAAGCATGTTAGTTCTAACTCAGAGAACAATTTGGCATTTTTATATTTTTGTTCTTTCTCAGTGGTTGTCAATAGAAACTCTTTGTGATAACGTCGGTGTAAAGAAGCAAAAACTTTTCCCCCATGCTCTTAGATTCTGCAACTGGATTCACAGGACTTTTTTCCTATTTATTTTGTGTGCACATGGGAGCTTCACAGAAAAGAATTTAAAACCCTTAGAAGCGGTAATGGCTACGAACTTATATACCATTTAGACAAAGGGTGATGAATTGTGGAGAAGTGACTAGACAAAGGAAAAGGGATTTGAACTTGTAGGAGTGGTAAACCGTGGGAAGGTAAATATATGAGGGTAACTAATAGAAGATAAGGGTTATTTTAGTAAGATTTGTTTGTGTGACTCATCTCAGTGCTGACTTTTTACCTCCTGTGTTAATAGTCGGCTCCTCTTCCTGGTATGGAGAGCAGTGGGGGCCACCTTCACACAAAGGAAAATTTATGCCCTGCTGTTAGGCAAAAAGGGGACGGGCAGAGAGTTCCTCCTACATCTGCTGTTTCTCAGTTACCTTCAGCTCAAAGTAATCCATATGTCAAAGTGGCATATTTTGGGGTGGTATATTCTGATCCCCCTCATTGACATTCCTTTAGACATCATTATTTATGCCTGCTCCCTGATAACCGTATGACATTTAAATTATTTCTCTTGGGATAATTGCTGAAGATCCTCTTAACAGCTGTCAGAGCCAGGTCTGGATTTCTGTGTGGCTGAGCTGCCTTCATTATCTTATCACTTCTAGTTCTCGAGATTTCCTGCCATTAGGGATCTACAAAGAGGATCTAGATTGGATCAGAACAGTTGTTTTAGGCAGGGTAATTTATCTTTGGCTCAATCTTAAAAGGACTTGAAGAATAATGTGAGAATCAACACTATTTGATTTTTGACCTGTATAGAGTGGTTCTAATATAGATGTTCTAGATGTTCTTTTTTTTTTTTTTTGAGACAGAGTCTCACTCTGTTGCCCGGGCTAGAGTACCTTGGCATCAGCCCAGCTCACAGCAACCTACAACTCCTGACTTTGAGCGATCCTCTCTCCTCGGCCTCCCAGAGTGCTGGGATCACAGGCGTGAGACACCACACCCGGCCTTAGTCATTTATATATTTTTTATGGGGACTGTTGTGCCACGTCAGAGTTAAGTAGTTGCACCTGAGACTATCTGGTCCACAAAGCAGAAACTATTTACTGTCAGGCACTTTACAGAAAAGCTTTGCTGATTCCTCTCAAAACCAGTAGGTCTAAAACTTTAATGAACATTAGACACGCACACACATATCTTCTGTGAACCAATTGTATCATACCCTTTACCCCTTAATATGTAAGTGTGTGTTTCCTACGAAACAAGTCTATTTCTTACACAACCATGGTAGTTATCAAATTCAGAAAATTTAAAATAAATACAATACTGTTATCCAACCCACAGTGCAGTAGACAATTTTGTGAAATTGTTGCAGTAATGTCTTATAACATTTTCCCCCTTCCAATACAGGATCCAGTCCAGGATAACACCATATTAAAAAAAAAAAATCTTTTTGGTGAGCTGTTTTTCATGTCTTCCCCATTTCAACAGGATCTTTCATCTTTTTTTTAAAAAAAAAATGTTTTAAATTTTATCTATTTCAGGGAAATTAGCCCTTTATCGCTGATATATCCTACATATATTTTGTAACAATTTATCATTTGACATTTGACTTTGCTTATGGTATATTTTTGCCAACATAAAGTTTTTTTTTAATGTAGTGAAACATCAGTATTTTTGCATCTTTACTTTAGGTCATACTTACAAACTTTTTCTACAGTGAAATTAAAGTAGAATTCACCCATGTTTTCTTCTAGTACTTGTATAGTTTCATTTTTTACATTTTGATCACTGATTCATTTGGAGTTTATTCTTATGTATTGTGTGAGGAATGCATCTAATTTTATCTTTTTCCAAATGACTACCCCGTTGTCTCAATACCACTTATAAAAAAGTCCATCTTTCTCTCAAGGATTTGAAATCCCATCATTTTCATTATGAGATTTCCATATGTAGTCGGGGCTATTTCTGGGCTTCTAATTCTGTTTCATTGGTTGGTTTGTTTGATTACGCATGTGCCAGTATCATATGGTTTTAATTACAGAGGCCTTACATTATATTTTTAAAGCTGGTATGGCTGGTCCCGCCTTGTAGCTATTACTTTGCCATGTTTTCCCAGATATTCCAGGATGTTTGTTTTTCCATATGAACTGTATTTCACATCAACTTGTCTAGTTTCAGGAAAAAAAGTGTTTTTACTGGGATCACATCAAAATTTTAAATTATGGTAGGGAATTTATATCTTGATGATTTTGAGACAAGAACAAGGGACTTATTTCCATTTGTTTCAGTCTTGTGTCTTTTGGGAATGTTTTATAGTTTTCTTTGTATGGATATTGAACATTTTTTGTGTAGTCTATTCCTAAATATTTTATCGTTTTTTTTTGATGCCTCTGTAAATGAGCATTTCTTTTAATTAGGCATAGTATTTGCATATAACCTATGCATATCCTCCCATAGTCCTTAAATCATCTCTAGATTACTTATAATACCTAATACAATGTAAATGCTATGTAAATAATTGTTATAGTGTATTGTTTAGAGAATAATGATGAGAAAAAAATCTATACACATTCAGTACACATGCAATTTTTTTCCCAAATATTTTCAGTCCACAGTTGCTTGAATCCATCGGTGTGGAACCAATGGCTACTAAGGGCTGACTGTGTACGCTTCTTTATGCTGTTCAAGCGGCTATTCTGTTAAGTATGAATTTCCAGATTAAAAGTTAAAAAAAACTATTATAGATTTTCTTTTCGAAAACAGCAGACTTCAGTCATCTACCTGCAGGGTCAGTAGCCTTTTATCTTTCTACCTCCTACTTATAAAAAAATTTCCTGAAATGCTGACAAGTTAATATTTCCAAAGGCTCCGCATTTGGGCTCACTAAGAAAAAGAGGAAACGTTCACTCGGAAATGATTATGAGCAGTCATACTTTCCCCTCCTTGAAAACAAAAGGTAATGTTGGCTGTTGCCTTTGAAAAGTTGGCTGGCCCTTTTATTATCTTAATGGCCTGGTGTGCAGAGGCACCGTGAGAATTCATTAGAAAATGGTGAAATGTCTAAGGTGTTGGGCTTAAAGGTCATGCACTAATGTAATTTCTTCCCAGAGTCTTTTGCTGAGTTAGTTAGTGAAGGCAACACAGATATGATGGGGAGGTGGTCTGATAATTAAATGTACACTTGCTAGCCACAAAATGTACACTTTGCTGGCAAGGCGAGAAGGGGTACACTTGAGCAAATGAGTGTGAGGCAGCTCCATCCTGTTAAGGAAGAATTTTAACAACCTGATGGTATACAATTCCTTCACTTGCTGGAGTTCTGTTATCAGTTTAAATTGATCTAACTGCTCATCTGCAGCCTCCATTGTCTCTAATGCTACCTGCCAAAGTTAGCAGCTACTCTGTGCTTTACGATGTTCAGCAACAAGCAGGTTGCTATTGCTGGAAACAGCGCTATGAGCCTATATCCTTGTATAAACAATGATGCTCATTACATTGTTATTTTTAGCAGTTAAAAAAAAACATCAAAAACTTAAGAATCAATAGGGAAACAATTTATTGAAATTCTAAGTATCATTAAAAAGAATAAGTTGGATCTATTACTATATATATGTATTCGAACCAAAAAAGTCTACAACATATTGTTAACTTTAAAAAGGAGGTTGTAAAATAGTTTATGTAATATCATTCTGATATTTGCACAAAAAAATTTTATATCCATGTGCAAAAAAAAAAAACTGGAAGGATAAATTCCAAACAGTTGCAAACTGTTAACATGGAAACGTCTTTTCTCATGGAAAGGATGATGGGAGCAGTGGTTCCCGCTCCTTTTCTTGCTATTCGGGGAGTGTTTCCCTTATACTTCTGACCTCTTGACTCCTTCCTTATTCCAGTCTTTGGAGGTTTTCTAGGCAGCACAGTGACAACTCCATATTGGAGCAACTCCGATTTTCAGGCAAGAGGCAGGCGTGGAGAGCCACCACTCCTGGGTGAAGGAGTGGCTTCTCAGATCGTCAGGTTTGTAGATGGGAACAGGTGTAACTGCGTCCCATTTTCTCTCCCCCACGTTGGAATCAGACTCCAGCAGAAACCCCTCCTCTGCTCTCGCACTCCATCTCTCAGTCTATGGGGAAAGGCCCGCTTACGAGGGGAGGCCGTAGTGTACGGCATCCCCAGCGACTGGGACAGGTAAGTGCTATCCTGGGCCTCGTCCTGCAGTAGTTCTAGAGGTAACAAAACTGACATTTTGATCTCTGCCTGGTTGAGTAACAAGAGTATCACTCGTTGGAATCCCTCAAATGTCAATAAGAACAAGATTCTCTTTTTATTTTTCATGTTTCTGTATTGTTTGGCTTTTTATTATAATGAACACATATTACATATAGTAATATAGATAGATATCTCTAAATATAGAGATAGGAAGTTACAAAATCCGTATCCTAATATTAGGGTTTCTGTGTCCTCCTTGATTTATATTTTCCTTTATGATTCAGTTGCTTAGAGCAGCTACAGTATCTCCCAAGGCGAGCAGGGGTGCTTTGCCTTGACCTACTTTCTACTCGCTTGGTCACCAGACAAAGTTTTCTTGCTCCGTACGTACTTTTCCCTTCTCATATAAACTACCTAAGTTGGCTTCTCTCAAGGAGGTCACTGCCTCTGTATTCCAGTAAGTCATGGCTGTTCTGACCTGGGAAAAGATGCCCCCTATTTTTCTAGGCCTCCGGCATATTTACGCATCGAGGCCAGCCTGAGAATGGTCTCCGAGGCATTTGCGGAGTGTCCTCTTCGTTTTCCACATCATGACCCGCAAATACACAAAGCACAGTGTCCTCTCAGACCTTTCCTCCAGGCAAAATCTCCCCAGTTTTTTTCAGCGATGCATCACATGATCTAGTTTTGATTTTCTCTTATATTTTAGCCACTTCCCTCTGAATGGGCCCCAGTTTGTCTATAAATCTCCTGAAGAGTGACAGCCAAAGGGGAGAGCAGCTCCCTGGGTGAGCCGATCAGTGCCGGGTAGAGAAGGGCGACACCCTACTTGTTTGTTTTTTTTTTTTTTTGAGACAGAGTCTCGTTCTGCTGCCCTGGCTAGAGTGCCGGGGCATCATCATAGCTCACAGCAACCTCCAGCTCCTGGGCTCAAGAGATCCTCCTTCCCGAATAGCTGGAACTGCAGGCATGTGCCACCATGCCCAGCTAATTTTTTCTATTTTTTTAGTAGAGATGGGGTCTCGCTCTTGCTCAGGCTGGTCTCCAACTCCTGAGCTCAAACAATCCTCCCGCCTCGGCCTCCCAGAGTGCTGGGATTACAGACATGAGCCACCGCTCCTGGCCTACCCTACTTGTTATAACAGTGGTATACTCTCACCACAGTGGTCAGAGTGGCAGTGTACGCTCACCACATGTGCGTACTGGCGATTGTCGTAGTCTGTGTGGGCTGCTACAACAAACTGCCATAAACTGGACAGCTTATAAACAATAGAAAGTCATTTCTCTCAGTTCTGGAGGCTGGGAAGTCCACGGTTCAGGTGTGACTTGGTGTCTGGGTGGGGCCTACCATCTCATAGACGGCACCTTCTGTCATGTCGTCACATGGCGAAAGGTGCGAACAAGCTTCCTCTCGCTTCTTTTATGAGGGCGCGAATGCCATGCACGAGGGCTGCACCTTCATGACCTTATCACTCCCCAGTGGCCCTGCCTCCTGACAGTACCACCCTAGGGGCTAAGATTTCAACGTGTGAATTTTGGAGGGGTTCAGGGGACACAAATGTTTAAACCATAGCTGTGATCATGCCACAGGGTCAGCTTATATTGGGCTTACTGTGGTTTAAAACACATAAATCACTTTCGTCTGCACTGTTGGTAAAACAAACTCATTCCTCTCAACTCATAAACATCTCAAGTCACGTCAGTGTTCAGTTATGAAAGTCCTCGTGTTTCCTGTGGTGACCATCCCTTCCCAACCAAATGCCCTCTCTTCTTTACCTTCTATTCGCCCCTCAACCCAGGTGACCCTCCGTCCTTCTGATCTGAGCAGTTTGAAGTTACTCTTGCAAATAAGGCTAATAAGAAAAATCCAATGGTCTCTTTGTAGGCCCAGTCTTGAGCTCTATGATGAATTTGACCATTTGGACATTCCCTCTTCCTTGGGTTCCAGACACTATTGCTTCCAACTCTCGTATCAGTTTTCGAGGCCTTCCCCTGCCATTCTAAACAGTTTCTCTTTGGGCTGCCTCGTCCAAATGTGACTCTGTAATTATCCTGCTTGAAATGCTTCTGTGTCTCTCGAGAGTGGCGGTTCTCAACTCAGCTGCATATTGGAATCATCTGGGGAGCTTTTAAAAAATAGCTAAGCCCAGGCCCCATCCCAGACTGATTGAATCAGAATTAAAAGAGGTCTGGATTTGGAAAACCCCAGAGATAGCCCCTACTTCTTTGTCTAGTTTTCTCTCTCATCCTTCGCCTAGTGATCTAGCCATATTGGATGCGGTCCCTTGACACTTGCTGTTTTGTCTAGATTGCACACACCAGTTTAGGCGTCATCTCCAGCCTCACCCCATCTTTTCCGTTTTTTTCCTTACTGTGAAGTTTCTTTGACTTTATAGGGAGACAGAGTTTAGGTTGGCTCAAGCTGGCAGAGCTGCAGGTATAGCCAAGTCAAGGGGCCAGGCCCAGTGGGGTAGGGTAGGGTGTAGGTTTTGTGCAGGAGGCGTGGACACTTTTCAGCCTTTCAGAACCTTCCTGTCCATGTGAACACACACACACACACACACACACACACACACACTCACACCCTGTGAACAAAGGCCGGCTCCTCTTCAAATACCTTAGACTGCAACGAAGGGAAAAAGAGCATTTGGGGAAGAGACAAAGGCTCTAGGAGAATTGCTTTGTAATGAAAGAATCAAGAGAAAGGAGGATGGAGCAGATCGGGGATGATAGTAGGAGAGCAGAGCCTGCCTTTAGGCAAGGGGCCTAGGATGACCGGGATGAGAGGGTTGGAGCAGATGTGGGAAGAGCTCATGGGGTTTGCACAGCTGGTGGGGTGAGAGGGGTGTGTGGCTAATCAGCCGTCTGTAGCTTCTCATAACTAGTTTTTTTTGTTTTGTTTTTTTTTGAGACAGGGTCTCACTCTGTTGCCCGGGCTAGAGTGCCGTGGCATCTCATAGCTCACTGCAGCCTCCAGCTCCTGGACTTGAGCGATCCTCCTGCCTCAGCCTCCTGAGTAGTTGGGACTATAGGAATGCACCACCATGCCTGGCTAATTTTTCTATTTTTTGTAGAGATGAGGTTTCACTCTTGCTCAGGCTGGTATGGAACTCCTAAGCTCAAGCAATCCTCCTGCTTCGGCCTCCCAGAGTGTTAGGATGACAGGTGTGAGCCACTGAGCCTAGCCTTATAACTAGTTCTTGATTCTGAACTAGAATTGATGGTCAAGGTCATTGGTTTGTTACCTGTGGTCAACTTCTTTCCAGTTTCGATTTTTTTTTTTTTTTGCTTTCCCAATTGTTTCAAGAGTTGCTATCTTGTGATCTCAATTGCAAATTGTCTCAGTATCTTGAAATAGAGAATAATATTGGTTACTACCCAACACCCATCTCCTCTTTACCCCACAAATAACCCGTCTCCCACAGAGCCATGTGCTTAGGAAAAAAAAAAGCCCCATTCCATCCCCACCTGCTGATCATGATGAGTCTAAAGTCGGGAGGAATGTGTGAATTGTAACTCTTATGGGTTTGGAGTATACATGTATCTCAGGTGGGACAAATCAGACTGGTTAGGGAATGAAGTTTCTTTCTTCTGGATGTAACGATGAACATTTTTAACCCAGTGGCCACTGACAGCCATCTTCCAGACAAGAGAAAAACAGAGTGATGACGCTCCTGCTCGGGGCAGCAAAGCAGAGGGGTACAGAGCGTGGAGCTCTGAGTCACTGAATCAGCCAACCTTGGATCCTGCCCCACCTCTGGACTCCTTGTTATGTGAGATAATAGACGTAACAGACGTTATTGTTTAAGCCACTTCAAGTGAGGATTTCTGTTACCGTAGCCAAAAGCATCTTAACAGTCATCTGGATGTAACTTAGAAAGATTGATTGCTCTATACTCACGTCAGTTAGATGATTATCTCCTCATAATTTCTTTGCCCTTTTTGAATCTTGGCTTCAGTTACCCCTGTCCAGTATTTGTTCTAGAACTTTACACTCAAATATCAATGAAATGCACAAACTGGTGCTAGCATTTAACCCGTAGATCTTCCAGAAGAGTGAGGGAGAACTAACATAAGAACTTCTTTCCCATTCGGAAGGCTTGGAAGGAAGTCAAGATGAATTTTAACGTATGCAGTACAGCAAGCAATTGAGTTGTTAGGTTTATTATTATTATTACTATTATTATTAAAATAACACATGCATGTAGGATGCCTCTAGAGAGGAATCCCCCGAATGGCAGGACTGTACAAGTCGGGGGAGGAAAAAAGGTGTCAGTGTGTGGATATTTTATTGTCACGGGAAAATAAACAGTCATATTTCCATTCTTCACTCTTGGTTTGCAACTCTAGAATCTTTTCCTGTCTTTAGAGGAAAACAGAAAAGTTTTTGTAGCTGCGACTGTGGTACCTCTGTTAGTTCCTGAAAGTTTTATAGAGCAGCAGGAAAGGATCATTTCCCAGTGACCTCACAACCGAGAGAGAATTAGATTTTTTTTTTTCTTTAAGGAAATGGTTTTTAAGACATCGAAGTTAGGAGGAATTTTTTTTAATGGTAGTACAGAGGAAACAAATTAATAATTTACTTGGTGATTTATTGTCTTTCCTGTATTCTTGGCAGCACAAGCCACGGTTAAGGTGGTTTTCAAAGCCATCCAAAACCTACAGGGCAACGGTGAACACTGCAAACTGATCAAATGAATTAAAACACAGGAAAGAGGAAATTTAAATAATTCTTCTCATTAGGGAACATACACTAAATTAGTATTTTATATGATCAGGTTTAGTATCTAAACAAAGAAATATACTTTGAATTGTCTACATATCTGAATCAAAAGATTAAGATGTTGTAAAGCCTTTGTACTGAAATGATAGAAATACATTCAGAAACTATGGCTTGTGAAATCACCATTTCCCCCTCTTCACAGCAAGAGGATTCTGCAACAAGATTAGGCTATTCCTTAGCTCACTATGTAAATTAAACTTCCCCAAGTCACTTTCTGTCCAAGTAATGTTTTATTTTCTTTAGGATGCTCATCACTGTCTGATATGTTCTTATCTGTGGGTTGTCTCATTCCATCCGAATGCAAGCTTTGCAGGAGAAGCAACCTTACCTAACAGCTCCTTTGCTCCTGTATTTTCAGCAAGACACCTAGAACAGCTGACGCGTTTTCAGGGCTCAGTAAATATTTCTTTTCTTTTCTTTTTTTTTGAAACAAAGTCTCACTCTGTTGCCCTGGCTAGAGTGAGTGCCATGGTGTCAGCCTAGCTCACAGCAACCTCACAATCCTGGGCTCAAGCAATCCTCCTGCCTCAGCCTCCCAAGTAGCTGGGACTACAGGCATGTGTCACCATGCCCGGCTAATTTTTTCTATATATTTTTAGTTGTCCAAATAATTTCTTTCTATTTTTGGTGGAGACGGGGTCTCGCTCTTGCTCAGGCTGGTCTCGAACTCCTGAGCTCAAACAATCCACCCGCCTAGGCCTCCCAGAGTGCTAGGATTACAGGCGTTGGGCCCAGCCTATTTCTTGCATACATAAATGAGTGAATAAATGCATTTTAGTTAAACTATATTTTAATTCACAGAGGAAAAGAATAGGCTCTGTACAGCAGATTTGAACTAATTCGGTTAATTAGGAAAATTTTCACTGAGAAATGTTAAAGGTGTGGTACTGTTGACAGGGAGGCGGGTGTATTTGGGAGCTGGTTACGGAAAGAAGAATGCCAGCTACGTACAGCTCCCTTCTTAACGCTACACTGGTCACAGTGTGGTTTTGAGTACTTTGAACCATTCTGAACTTAAATTTAAATCTGCCCAGGGTTGGAAGGTGTTTACTCACCAAGATGTACGAATGTCATATCAAGAATATTCAGGATCAGAGATTTTTGACCCAGCCTGAGACCTGAAGCAGCAATCCCCGAAAGCAGTTCTTACTGCCCTAAGTACCGAACTGCTCTTTCACATGAAACCACTCAAAATTTCTCAAAATTGTGGAAGTTTTCCAAAATCAGACAGGCAAAAAGTGGCAAAGCCAAGAATTGAAACTTCAGGTGTCTAACTTCAAAGCTTATCGTTTTTTTTCTGATATAAGATGCTTTCCAGTAGGTCAGAGTTTGATGGCCTTTCAGGCATGAAAAGTGAGCTAGAGAAAGGGAGGAGTTTAGAATCGCTGGGGAAAAAGAAATGCTCGGCGTTTACAAGACGCCTGCTTTTCATAGTCACCTTACAGTTTTTGTGGTTGACAGTAAAGGAAACAATCAACAAAGTGAAGAGACAACCCACAGAATGGGAGAAAATACTTGCTGACTATTCACCTGACAAGGGATTAATAACCAGAATGTATAAGAAGCTCAAACGATTCAATAAGCAAAACAAAACAAAAAATCTGATTTAAAAATGGACAAATGGGCCAGGCGTGGTGGGTCACGCCTGTAATCCCAGCACTCTGGGAGGCTGAGGTGGGAGGATCACTTGAACCCAGGAGTTTGAGGCCAGCCTGACCCAGTCTCTACTAAAAATAGAAAAATTAGCCCAGGATGTGGTGAGTGCCTGTAGTCCCAGCTACTTGGGAGGCTGAGGTAGGAGGATGGCTTGAGCCCAGGAGTTGGATGTTGCAGTGAGCTATGATGATGCCACTGCACTCCAGCCAGAACAGGAGAGCGAGACATTACCTCAAAAAACAAAGCAAGGTTTTTTCTTTTTTTTTCAGAAATGTAATCCATGAACATTCACTTCAAACCTTTCCCAGCACAGATCAACGCCTGTTACAGTTACTGCTTTATTTTTCTCAATGTAAATGAAAAGAAGGGCTTCAGTTAAAACCACAATAGCCTGCATTTTGAAATTCTCATAATTTATGGCTAGTTCTACTATAAGACCTAAAAGTTTTGTTTGGACGAGCAGGACTGGGAGTATCCTATCCACAACTTTGCATGTGTACACAGTGTTCCTGGCTACCTTTCTAGCCAAAGCTAAGATTATCGCTCTCCTAGTGAATATTAGTACTTCCTGTAACGCGATCTGCTTTACCACCTGTTGTTGAAAATATTCCGTTCTCTTTCACAGTTACTAGATTACTCTGTTTACATTTTGATCTCACGAAGCTTCTGTGAGCCTTTCATTAGAAGAAAATCAACTCTGAAGTGAGATTATAGAAAATATTTGCTTAAATTCTAAACAACCTGCTTAGTGGGGATTGGAGGCAGAGCTGTGTGACTCAAAAGGAGGAAATGGAAGATGCAGCTTCTGAGCTGTCGCTGGTCAAAGCCCGTGTTTCTCCTGGGGCTTCTCAGTGGCCTCTATGACATGCATTGATCTCAGTTCTAGTCATTCAGTTTGTTTTTTTTTTTTTTTTTGGCTTTACAAAATGATATTTATTAACTAATGACACCTGGTACTTCATCATGATATGACCCGTTATAGTAAGCTCAAAGAAATGTTTTAAAATGGGTGAATCGAGTCTAATATGTAAGTAAAATTATTACTCAACCTTTGAGACCTACTGGGATTATAATATGGCTTCAAAATCGTTAAATGGGGAAATATCCCACTAGTCTGGAATGCACAACCCTGTGGTGAGGGTTACGCTGTACGTCACGACCCAGGGCAGTTGAGGTGTTTGCTGTCTGAAGACCGCTCCTTGCTGCGCGAGGCCGGTGGCTGTGCGTTAATTCAAAGACAGTGCAGAACGCTGCTGGCCCTGTCGGTGGTCCTGGTGGTGGGGCCCTTTTGTCTGTCTTTTCTGAATTCTGGAATTTCTGAAAATTTAGTTGGTGACAAATGATGGCTGCCTTCAAGACCTCCAATCTCCATATAGTTTGGCATGTTTATTAGAGTTTTTCGTTCTGGACTTTCTTCCTAATTTTTGCAACCAATGCATTTGCAAATAGAATACATAATTTCGGCTTCGTAGCACTCGCAGTAATTCTTAAGGCAGCCTGACCTCTTACAGTTGCATCCTTTGTTATGCCTGGGCAGGTGTTCTTGGCCCCAGATCGTCATTTCTCTTCTGTTCTAGCAATCTTAGCCATAAAGCCAAGAAGCACTGGAGCCTGTGTGAATAAAGTCTTTACAGAAACCGACTCCACTCATCTGGTGAGGGAAGCTGGTCCCATCCTTGACTTGAGCAAACAGTTGCTGTGGTACCACCTTTCACATGCACAGCACTCAGGGGAAATACGTACGTACTCAGCTTTGAAAGACTGCTCTTGGGTCTTTAACCTTCACACTTTTCTTTGAAAA
The DNA here is from genome assembly GCA_963575035.1 of Avahi laniger. Taxonomy (NCBI): domain Eukaryota; kingdom Metazoa; phylum Chordata; class Mammalia; order Primates; family Indriidae; genus Avahi; species Avahi laniger. The sequence continues at coordinate 28,452 of CAUYSK010002417.1, read as the reverse complement.
TCATGCTTTCCATACATACAATTGAGCATGACGAGAAATTAAATAATGTAAATACTAAGTTATAAATTCTTATTGGGGAATGAAATGAAATGGCTAATTTTTTAGTTCTGGAAAACATTATTTTAGCTTGGAAAAAAGTATACATTTAGGAAAGAGATATAGAATAAGTCTCATCTCAGAATCTATACAAATTCTTAGGATAAACAGAAATTTAAATTCATGGCTATGTCTACATAATTATAAACATACAATAACATGGATTCAGCCAACAAATTCCATGACAATCAATAAAAGCCCTTTACTTTTCCTTTCAGTCACATACGTGAGAGCAACAGTTGATCAGTTGATGATATTAAAAAAGATTCTTAATACCACATTTTAGGCGGGGCGTGGTGGCCCTCACCTGTAATTCTTGCACTCCGGGAGGCTGAGTCAGGAGGATCGCTTGAGACCAGGAGTTTGAAACCAGCCTGGGCAAGAGTGAAATCCTGTCTCTACTAAAAATAGAAAAATTAGCCGGGCATGGTGGTGGCATCTGTGGTCCCAGCTACTTGGGAGGCTGAGGCAGGAGGATCTTTCGAGCCCAGGAGTTTGAGGTTGCTGTGAGCTATGATGACACCACTGCACTCTAGCCTGGGGGACAGAGCAAGGACCTAACTCCAACCCCCCCGCCACCAAAAAACAAAACTGAAACTCTTCTACTTAAGTAATTTAAATCTTACAAATCTTTGTAGATTTGTGTTGCACTGGGGCAAAAACAAAGCTCAACCTGACCGCAGGGAAAAGTACAACTCGGCTAACTAGCGACAGTCAGTAAAGAGCAGCAGTTCTCGTCTTGATCGTTGCGTTGTTAGTATTGGCAGGTTAGTTGTACCTCGTTGTTTATTTTGGTGCTTATTTTGGAGATTTTTTCAGGCATTACCTATCATGGCTAGTGAGTGCAAAATAGCAAAGGTGGGATGAAAGTGCTCGAAAGCACTTGAAAGAGGCATAAGATGGTAAGAGAAGTGTTCACATGGAAAGTCAGAACCATCAGAGTTCTTTCATACAACAATTTTATATAGATGTGTCATGTCATGTTGTATATATTTTTGTAGTGTCACTTTGGCTTTATAAATAAGAGTTTATATATCAAAAGGCTAACCTGTTTAAGAGTCCAGAAGAACTTGTGCATGATTTTCCTTCATGACACAAACCTTTCTGCCAAAAAGTTTCGGCCTATATGGCAGATTAATGATGGCCACAGATTCTTTGATAATCCCACTGAGAGTTAGACTCTATGCGCCTGTAAATTTTCTGACTAACAGGAACTGTGCCAGTTTCCGGGCCCAGGCCTTAAGAGCCCAACAATTGTCATTCCTCATTTCTTGAAACACTTGTTCTTGGAGCCCTGAGCTGCTCAGTAAGAAGTCTGACTTTCTGGGTGGGCTTCAAGACTCCATGAAGAAGGAGAGGGGACTAGCTGAGCCCAGCCCTCCACCACCCTATCAAGGCACTGGGCATGTAGGGGAACCATCCTGGACCCTCCAGAGCCCCTCAGTTACCAGCATGTCGAAGAGAAGACTCTCCCAGCTAAAGCGTCACCAAATTCCTGGCTCACCAAACTGTGAGACATGATAAAATGTTTGTTGTTTTAATCCACTAAGTTTCGGTATAGTTTGTAACATAAGTTATAGGGAATTTGAACAGCATCACGAACGAAGAACAGCAGGAGATACTTCATGCATTCTACAGCAATTAACTACTTTATGTTTCTCCCTTTTGTTTTCTGTTTATTTTCGAGTCCTCGGGCTTTGGCCACTTTAGGTGTAATCATCTGAAAGTCACGATATTTCACTTCCTTAACAATAAGCTTCACCAAGAAATTTCTAAGATTCTTGTTGACTCATGATTGTTAATTAAAAGGTTACTTTTAAAAAAAATTTAAAGTGTGCTACAGAAGCAATGTGAACTGGTAGGCAGATTTTGTAAGTAAGCAATAAACCAAACAGCTGCATTTAACAATTAGGCTTCGAAACCAAACCACCTTAATTTGCCTTGGTCAGTAATTTCCACCTCTATCTTACAACACTCCAGGCATTGCTATAGTTGCAAGCAATCACAAATTTCTTCATAAGAAAACCTTTTTCTGTCATTCACATTAGAATAAAAACATAAGCCATGTCAAATAGCGAGAATGTAGGGGAGGGATAGACTGTACGTTCTTCCGTGCATATACAAACCCCTTCAGCACGCAGGTGATGTACCGTAAGAGCAGGTAATACTTGTTTACATACCTCCTTGGTATTCCCTTCTGGTATTCTGTGCACGAAATTCTGTGGCAACATTCTATCCTCTCAGGGCAGAGCCAGGAAGTTTGTTGAATTCTATAAACATCTGGCTTCTGATCTCATGAGGTCCACTGGTTAACTCATGGGAAAAATATTTTTTTTTTTTTGACATGAAGAAAAAGACCGGTTTATGGTGACAATCCTTTTCTATAGAAATTACTTTCTAACATAGCCCGGCACGGTGCAGTATTTCTCAAAGAGTTCTATGGGATTAGATTCCTCAGGATGTTAATATGTGAAAATTGTTAAAAATGTTTCCTTTCTGGAATTCTGTGGGAACTTTGAATGTGCTAGACTCTATGATTCTCTAAGGGATCCCAGAGTGGACAGAATCAAACATAGTTGACTGTGGCAATTTTTTTTGGGAAAAGCGTTTTATGGGATGAGTGTGAACTAGACACTTTGGGAACGACTGGTAGACGGGAGAACTTCTGGAATTTGGAGCACAAAGGCCTTGATTATAATCCTAATCTGCCACTTAGTACCCGCGCAAGTTATTCTATTATATTAATGTCAAGTTCATTTTATGTAAAACGAAGATAATAACACATGCACTAAGTCTTACCCCACAGAGTTTTTATGAGAAATGGTAGGTAAAAGTGACTCGTCAATGGCCGGCCTATAGCAGGCCCTAGTGACCCGCTGCTGAAGGAATGATTGTCTTTGCACAACAAAGGCTTTGGTTTTTGTTTTTTTAAGGTCTTAGTGAGAGTCTTACTTGCTTATAAAATCAGGTGCCAGTTTCTTACCAACTTTTAAATCTCTATCCCGCTTGGATAAATCTAGGCCTACTTCTCCAAAAATAAACCCCAGTGGCCTCACCCCGTCTGATGGCAGTGACCGCAGAACGTGCTGTATCATCTGCTGAATTGAAGGTCAACCTGGTTTGTTGTTAAACCAGTTTTACAGTTGGACAACAAAGCTCAGGGGTTGTAAAGTCAATCTCTTAAGACAATATTAGATGGCGGTAGAACCTGTCTTGGCGTAGAAGTCTCGTACCAGAAACTTAGGACAGGGTTGACTTAATCTCTTTGACTCTTTGTCTCCTCACTTATAATTAAAATTAATAATTGTCCCATAGGAATATTATGAGTGTTAAATCTGTTATTATGCATAGAAAGTACATTGTATACTAAAGGATACATGGACAATAAATGATTCTTATAACTATCATTTATAGAATTATATAATACAGTATTAAAGTTAAAGGATTTATTGTAGATCCCCCAGCAAAATTCTCTCCTTTTCTAGAATTAAAAAAGAAAAAAATTGAGCTCAGGGGGATGAAGGAATTTAGCCAAATTCATATGTTCTTAGTGGTAATGCCAGAATATAACAGCTTTTTCCAAATTTTCAAAGAAGGAGAATGTATTTGTCCTGTATGACCCCAATGGATCAAACCAGCGGTAAAAGAGGAAGCCATGTGAAGAAGACATGTCTGACAGTCTCAGTGTTCTGCTGCTGAAATAGGTTGCCCTTTCCTCCCTATTTATGTGTTGAAGCTGGCTTTAGGGAGATGAAGGAGGCCTTATCACTCTCTGGGTTGTGTGCACTGGAAATTAATCATAGGCATCCTGGCTTGGCCACTGGTCGACACATGGCCTGAGCCAGGCCCAGACCTATGACAGACCCAACTCTGAAATTTGTATTTTATAGGAATTCAGGAACCACAATCCTCACCGGAAGAAAGGACTTGAAGTTGTAATTTCCTAGCACTTTACGTAAGGTTGAGAAAATGTCAAGTATTCGTATCAAAGGACAGGGTCGAAGGAGATTATAGGGGGGCCAAATTCCTCTAACCCGGTTAGCATCGCCACTTGGTATATATAGAAGCTTGGCTCAGCTCTGCTGTATGGTCAACCGCAATTTCAGAATCTGTAATTTTCTGTTATTTGTACTGACAGGCAATTTATTTATGTGGATAATTGAAAATTGACTGTAATTGTGAAATCTGACAACCTCAAGACAAACTTGTTGAGAAGCACACTGGAAACAATGTGAATTGAGATGTTTCACCCACTGGACAACCCAAGTCCTGTTGCTCATGGTTTAAGAATGTGCCGTAAATCACAATACCCCTAACAAAAAAACCCCCGAACAACAACAACAAAGAAAGTTTCTCACTTAGAAACAAACTTACTAAAACAAGACTGACCTTAGCAACAAAGGAGAAGTGAGACGTGATTTGAGGAAGTAAAACAAAGGTTAGCAAAGCCTGGGATATTTCTGTGGAACCTACTAAAAGGGGAACTCGAAGATAGTGCCTTGTATCTGCGAAGATCTAGACCTGAGTTTGCATATTTTGTGATCGCAGAGTGTGTTCTGACTAAAACAGCGAATGTACTTAGCATGAGTGCTTAATGAAGCTGCCCCAAAGCCGGCACATCCTGCTACGGCGCACCTGGTAATCACAGAGCTAGTGTCACCTGAGCGCTCACCAGGGCAGGCACTGTGCCGAAACGTCTCACATGAGTTACCTTGTTTCGTCCTCACAGCAAGCTGTGGTGCACGTGCTATTCTTAACTTCGTTTTCAGGAAACCGAAGTTCGGAGAGATTGGCTCCTTTCCCCAGGTGATGAGTGTTTAACCTCGGGATGGAATCAGGTCTTCTGACCCCAGACCTGACCTCTTCACTGTTGCCCTGTGTCTTGTCCACACGCCCTGGGACATCTGAGATGGAGTCCAGTTCTCGGTCATCTCAGTCTCAGCACCTATTGACTACCTGTTTTTGAGTCTGAGATTCATTTATTCAGTCGAGGTTCATTTTTTATTGAACCCCTGAAAGGAGAGTATCAGTTTGAAATCTTCCTCCTTCATAGTATGACAAGTGATATTTGAATGAAATGAAACCCTGATATTTTTGAATTACAGGAGTCTGGATCTTATTTAAACTTTTCTGTTTTAACTGACTTTCTCTGGCACCATCCTGGCGGGAGAAGGGTGGGCACGGCCTGCTGTGGCCAGGTGGAGTCAACATTCCCTCATCAGCTTCCATTTTCCTCTGAGGGGAGCAGGCTCCTCATCACTGCTGGTGGGTGAAGTTCCCTCTCCCCACATGGTCTCCGCTAGCATCAGAGGTGGGTCCTATAAGTCCTGGCTTCCCCCAGAATGTCCTTGACACTAACAAGCAGCCGTGATTAAAAAGAAAAAAAGCTTCAATGAACAATTATAAACACACTTGAAACAAATGTAAAAATAGAACACGTAGGCCGAGCATGGTGGCTCACGCCTGTAATCCTAGCACTCTGGGAGGCCAAGGTGGGAGGATCGCTTGAGGTCAGGAGTTTGAGACCAGCCTGAGCAAGAGCGAGACCCTGTCTCTACTGAAAATAGAAAAATTAGCCAGGTGTGGTGGCACGTGCCGGTAGTCCCAGCCACTTGGCAGGCTGAGGGGGGAGGATCACTTGAGCCCAGGAATTTGAGGTTGCTGTGAGCTAGGCTGATGCCATGGCACTCTATCAGGGCAACAGAGTGAGAAAAAAAAAAATGGGATCTAGGCATTTGCAAAGAATCTCTTTGCCAACAAGAAAAGCTAGAACTGTTTACAGAACTTGGAATCCAGACTGTAAGTAAGGGAAACAGAGGCTACTTCTCCACCTACGCAATGCCTGGGACTGCCCTCTGTATGGAACCCCAAATGTACAAAGTGAGGATTTTCCTGGACGTGGACATTGGAAATGTCCTTTTTCAACATTAGCAATGGATCCCCTATCTTTATATTAACTAAAATATCTGCTTTGGAACCACAGAAACCATTCTTTTTGCCTTCAAATCTAAATAGTGGTGATTAGGGCACCTGAGTATATGGCCTATGATACAGCTGGGTTCAGTAATCCCCCCAGTACATGCTAGGAAAGACCAGTAAAGTTCTAACCACACACATACATATACTTGCACACAAGAATATTTGGAAAAAATGATATGTACTTATAATAAATATCCTATGTTGACTCAAAAAATATTGTAAGACAAAAGTGTATAGAATCTTTTACAAATCATAAACATAGATTTTAATAATCTAACACTAATTAGGAAATAGATGTGTTAAATATTTATGTGTTGATACAAAAGTTTGCTTTGGGGCTTGGATTTGACTCTGTATTTGATCTCTTGAACTTTCAGATCAAGTGTCAGCATTTTTAGTTTGTTCTAAGGACTACCTAGTATATTACAGAGGTTTTTAACACAAGAACAATATTTTATTACATCTACAATTACATGATTCATTAAAACGAAAGTCATTAAAATGAATAATCTACTATAAACCAGTAAATACATTTTTATGTATAAGATTGAAAAATTAATATATGCCTGCAAAAGTTTCTGAAAAACAATGAAAGACTAGAATTCTCAATATAGTTTTTCTACTGGTTACAATCTTCCCTTAGTATCTCAATTTCTGCCTACAAATTGGTTTAAGGATATACACTTTTAACTCACAAGTTTACTAGAGTAGAATTTGACAATAGATACCAACATCTTTTGGTAGTAAAAGTGCTTGTCAATGTTTGGCATTCTTGTTATTATTAATAGTATATACAGTAGCTCCCCTTATCTGTGGTTTTGCTCCCTAGGTTTCAGTTACCCAAGGTCAACCACGGTCTGAAAATATTAAATGGAAAATTCCAGAAATAAATAATTCATTAATTTTAAATGGCACGCCGTTCTGAGTAGCATGATGAAATCTTTAGCCGTCCAGCCCTGTCCCAGCCAGGACATGAATCATCCCTTTGTCCAGCCTTATCTGCATTGTCTACACTACCCTCCTATTAGCACTTAGGCTCCTCTGTTATCAGATCCCTGGTCAAGGTATCTCAGTGAGGAACCCTTATCTTACGTAATAATGGCCCCAAAGGCAAGAGCATTTGGATATGTCAAAGAGAAGCTATAAAGTACTTCTTTTAAGTGAAAAGGTGAAGGTTCTCCACTTTTTCTTTGCCACAGCAATTGTGGCAAACTTACTTTTGATCTGATTATAGAAGACTTGACTTATTCTTGCGTTGTGATCAGTATTAGGCCCCAACTTTGTAGACTGACCAGTTTGGAATGACATAAAATGACTAAATTTCTGTTTTCTGCATGAAAAACATAATTCAAATGTAGGCATGAGACTCTGCAGTGAATCCCCACAGTAAGGAAAATGGTCAGCTTATTTCTACACGGAAATCCCCAACTACCACACCACGTCCATCATCTGACATAGAATCTCACTTCCACTGGAAAGTACTTAAAGGTCAGGTCTCTGGATGAAGAGTTGTAGTTTAGTGGGTTCTGCAGCAGAAACCCCTAAATCAGAAACACCTCTTCAAACAGCAGAGGAGAAGAAAGAATGAAAGATTTTAAGCTCCAAGCCTTTTAGCTAAGCACATTTTCTGACGTTTCTGCTTGTATCTCATGCAAAAGGATAAATGGGTGGGGATAGAACCACAGTCATCTACTTGCGCAGAAGATGCATACTGGAGTCCTGCAGACACAGTTTTTTTAGCCTATATTTTAAAAATTTGGGAAATGATGCATTAAAAAAAAATTTTGCTTAAAGAAACTGGAACGGCTGGGCACGGTGGGCCTGTCTTCCTGTGTGGGGAAGGAGGCTGAAGCTGAGACCTGGCTGCTCTCTGCACGCACGCTGTGCAGTTTGCCGTTTTCCACCACTCCGGACTCCTGCAGTTTATGCAGCTGATGCAACGTTTCCATCAAGTGGGCATTTCTCTTTGTTAAAGGGGAGACCCAATGGCTGCTTCCCTGCCAAGCAGTCCTAAATCTGCGCGTTTTTTAACGATCTGACCCGAACCTACTTCTCCAGAACGGTCAAAAGCAGGGAAGTAAGAATCAGAGGATGGTCCCAGCCACCAAAAACCAGCCGTGTGACCTTGGGCGACTCCGTGAAGCCCTAACGGTCTGTGAAACCTGCCCCGAACACCCCGGACGGCGAGTACGGCACACACGAGATTTCCAAAGTGCTCCAATTCACAAACTGCAAAGCGCTTCCCGTCCGCGACGGCGCCGAGTCTTCCCAGTCGGGTGACCGGCGTCCCCTCCACCCCGCACCGCCCCACCCCGGGGACGCTCAGGGGAGGTGGTCGGGACCGGCCACAAACGAAGCGAGGAGTTCCTCAGCGGGGCGAAGCTGCTGGCGGCATTTTTAAGCCCCCTCAGGGACACAGCGACTCCCGCCGAGCTGACGGGCCCGGCCGCGTGGCCAGCGCGGGGACCGGTCCCCAGGCCGCCTCCCTGCTCGAAGCCGGGTCCCACACGCGGGGCTAAACCCTCCCGGACGCGGGACCCCGGACTTCGCCCTCGTCCCCAACCCCCACGTCCTCGCCCCCAGCTCTCCCTCCACGTGACAAGAGCCGGAAGCGTCACTTCCGGCGGCGCGGGCAGCGCGCCTGCGCGAGGCGCCCGGCCTCGGCGAGCGGTTGGCAGCGGCGCCGCGCCGCCAACGGCCGCGAGTGTCGGGCGGCGGTCCTGAGGGGCTGCGGCCCCGGAGGTCCTGCCCACTCCCGGAGCGGCGGCCGCCCCGCCGCCTGCCCGTCTCCCTCCCTCCGCCCCGCGCCCCGGCTCGCGCGCGCAGCCCCCCTGAGGCGGCGGCGTCGCCCGCACGCGGGCCCGCCCCCTCGAGCCCCGCCCCGTCCCCGCCCTCCCCGCCGCCCTCTGCGGGAGCCGGGCAGCTGCGGCGGAGCGGGCGGCGGGGCCGGCTGTGCGCTCGGGCGCGGGATGTGAGGCTCGGCGGGCCGCGGCGCGCAGCGACGCTCGGACGGGCGGGGGCGGCGACCCCTGCCGACGCCTGGCCGCGGCTCCCCTCTCGCTCGCCCTCGCGCGTCCCCCGCGCCTCCGCGCCGGCGGGACCATGAAGAAGTTCTCTCGGATGCCCAAGTCGGAGGGCGGCAGCGGCGGCGGAGCGGCGGGCGGCGGGGCCGGCGGGGCCGGCGCCGGCTCGGGCGGCTCGTCCGTGGGGGTCCGGGTGTTCGCGGTCGGCCGCTACCAGGTCACCCTGGAGGAGTCGCTGGCCGAAGGTACGGGCGCCGGGGAGGCGCGGGCGGTCAGGTGAGGGAGGCTGGGGTGTGGCGGCGGCGGCGGCTCGGGTCCTCCCCTCTCGCCGCACTTTGTGCCGGGCGGCGGGGTTTCGCTCCGGAGCCGGCTTTTCCTGCCGCCGGCGGCCCTGACCGGCGCACGGTTCTCTCCTTGCGAGTTTCGGGCATTTTCTGCCCGTCTTGACGCAAGGGGGTAAATAGGAGACGGGCCGGCAAGTGGCGGGGTGTCGCGATGGGGCCGGGCCTCGCCGGAGGGTCGGAGCGGGCCGGACTGGGCTCGGGCGGGGTCACGGTCGGCCGCTGCGCCCGAGCCTCCACCGCGGTGCACGGGACCCGCGGCCCCTGGTGTCGAGTTCGGGTTTGCTCCTGCTGGGTCATCGCTCGGAAACAACGTATTTGTGTGTGTCGGAGGCGACCATCTGCCGCGGTTCGGTTCGCAGGTTGCTTTGGTAAACTTGACGCCCAGTTATCTGCGTTGTCCGGAAGCTTCTGTGTTGGACGCGGTGCTACTTACTCGTGCCCTTCCAGGATGCCTCTTGGCGGTGCTTTACCAGGTGGTATGGAAGCAGGGTGATTTTCGCTTGCGAGTTTTGTGGCTGATCCTTCGTTATCTTTAACAGGTTGTGACAGCAGGTAGAAGGAAGTCTACTTACAAAAAAGTTTACTCCATTTAAAAAAAAGAAAGCTTAGATTTTAGTTTTTGTATTTGTGGCATAATTGGTTTGTCAGAAATACTTTCTCTTGCTTATTGCATGCTTCATTGACCTTTGAGTTTTTAGTTGCAAAATGATGTTACAAAATAAATACTTTAAAAATTAATAAGAAAAATCTTGATAAATGAATGGCTCTTTTAAGTTCTATCTATGGTTAAGAGGAAAGAAATCGAAGACAGTGGTGTTGGGTCTGTGAGAGATACTGACGTGGTTTGAAACCAGCAGGCTGAGATTCCACTTGTATTGTTTAAAATGCTATAAATATTGGTAAATTAGGGCAAAAGAGAACCTGAAGATTTGTGTATGAAGTATTCTAAAGAGAGAGAAATCTTGAATTAGGGGTGGATGTCATCGTTTGGTAAACCATTGCCCAGTATAATGAGCCTCGCCAAACCTCGCAGAGGTGCCAGGAGGATCCTTAGCTTCTCAAAAGAATGAGTATGTGGTGAATGGTCTTAATAAGAGATTCGCTATGCTGTAAAACTTTCTAGCTCTTTTTTGCGCATGAATTTCAAGTGTTGGTTTGGATTGGGTTGTAGGTTTTAAGAAGCCATGGCTAACTCACATGCCATACTTCTGTCTTCGAATTGTATTAGTAAGTGTAGCTTGAGTAATGTTACACTCACTTCATTCCACTAAATCCCAGATGGATCTTTTATTTAATAGAAAATATTAACATAAACTAGACTTCGAATTTCTAACTGGTATCACTGCCCTAAGCATATCCTTTCGGTATCCCCAAGCAAGCCGTTTTCAATAAAAAATAAGCAATTTTGGAAAATGAAAATAAAAATGAATTTCAGAGGAAGAGTCCTCATTCAACCATAGAAGCAAAGAACAAAAAATTTTTGCAAGCACTGATGTCCGCTGACTTTTGACATAAGTTTGTCATTTCTCTTGAAAAATCAATAATCAAGTGATAACAGGAGGAGGCAAGGGTTGAAGAAACCCTTTTGGAAAATGGAACCTCATCCTATACTCCAGCTTTAAGTCTTCTCTGGAGGAGAGGCCAAAGCCTCAGCTTGCTTCCCTGTGTATTTCTTCTTTCATCAGCGCACACACAGATGCAGTTATCAATATTCAGTTTACTTTTTGATCCCAGCTGGTTTATTCTTGTTTCAGGTGCTTGATATCCCCTCTCCTTTTCAATCAAGTGATGCCGCAATTAAGACAATATGTCTAAGCACAAGTGTAGTTCACATTTAAGCATGATTAATCAATGTTTGACAGGTTTGCCTAATCATAAGATTGGGGCAAGTGCTTGTGAAAAGGCATTAGACTTTAGAATACCCAAATTGGGGAGAGGTGTGCCACTGAAGGAAAAGTGATAGATGCTAAGACAGACCAAAATGCAAACTTTGTAGACTTTACATTTTTTGTTTTGGCTCAGTATAGTTTAAACAGGGCCAGGACCCAGTAGACTCTGGGCCGTGAGGTATTTTTGCCTTGCTACTGCAAACATGGGCAGCTTACTGAGTGACCTGTGCAGTGTCTTTTTAATAAACCAGTCCCTGTCAGTCTCTTTCTGTCTCTTTCATATATATACACATACACACACACACACATAAAATAGTTATGTTCCAGAAGTCACCGTGGACATGGAATTAACAAATACTGAACCATTGCTCCTGCGCGGAATACAGTGTGAGGTTCCTCAGAACATTTTTGTCAGTTGATCAATACACAGCCTTATGTGTGTTTCTGGTTAAAGACCTCTTATTAAATATATATTGTTAATTCATTAACATTGAAATCATGGCCAACAGCACTGTAACTAATGCTTAAATGAAGATTATCTAACACTTGTATTTTCTCTGTGAGGTACATCATGGTCTTCTTGAACTTAGGAACATTAGCACTTTAGTACCATGTTTGGGGGCCATTTAAAACAGTGAAATCACCAATAAAAGCACAAAAATGAGGGAAAAAATGACACTAAGTAGACTATGGAAAGGGTTTACAGTATGAGAGCTGGAACAAGAATGTGCAGTCAGGAAACTCGAATTTTTCGCCCTTGTGCACATTTGCACAGTGCAAATGACTGTGAAAGTGACATGAGTAATAATTTTGGGCATACAAATAAATTTTAGCAAGTAGATGAATTTCCAAATATGGAATCCCCAAATAATAATAAACTATTGTTACGTATGTATGTGCACATATGTATTGTATCTATAATTTTAAAAACCCAGGGCTGGGCATGGTGGCTCATGCCCGTAATCCTAGCACTCTGGGAGGTCGAGGTGGGAAGATCCCTTGAGGTCAGGAGTTTGAGACCAGCCTCAGCAAGAGCGAGACCCTGTCTCTACAAAAATAGAAAAATTTGCCAGCTTGGTGGCATGGGGCTGTAATACCAGCTACTTGGGAGGCTGAGGCTGGAGAATGGTTTGAGCCCAGAAGTTTGAGGTTGCTGTGAGCTAGCTGACGCTATGGCACTCTGGCCCAGGTGACAGAGCAAGACTCTGTCTCAAAAAAAAAAAAAAAAAAAAAACCCAAAAAACCACACCAGATTCTCAGGGGTGTACTTACATTATATGTTGTGATTAAACTGTGAGAGTGGTTTTCTCTCTGAAACATTGTATACTTTGTATCATAATGTCTTTCTAGTCAAGCACTTTCCAAATGTTTGAAAATGCTGACAAGCTGCTCAAGGTTTAGAGGACTGATAATGGTGGAGAATTTTTATGATTTTTTTCTCAAAAACTGTTTACTTTCAGGAGTCTGTGCTAAGCAAATCCCAACTTTGGGCTATAGAAATGAGATGGAGCCATATGTCAGTTTTAGCTTACAACAGTATCAAATTGTCATGCACATAGAATTAATTCAGTGTAACCTTTAAAGTTTTCCTTAAGGCATGCCTGACCGTGAGAAGCCTTTGGTGCTAGTCTGAGGAATTTAATATTGATTGATAATGGGAAGGAGTTGGTTCTTGAGTAGGGAACATTGTTTTCTAAATATCCTTGGTACAAAATGGACTTGAAAGAAGACATCTAGACTGGGACATCAGCAATAACTTGTTGATACAATCTAATCATGAGGTTATGGCGGCTGGATAGGAATGGTAGTGTGAATATGGTGAAGTGGGTGAGACTTACTGAGAAGGACATGTGGTTATTGGCTCTGTCATTAATCGGAGGCCAGGAATTTACCACAGGTTTCTTTAAAAGTAGCTGGGTAGTTCTCAGTTAAATGCTTAGATCCGAGTGAGTGAATTTGGGCTAAGTACTAGCCAATTCTCTCTCATTGTTAATTTTACAGGAATGTTGTAAAATACACCTGATTATGCAATGTATACATCAGTCGGGAAATGATGGATTTAAGTGTGGCATTTCATTTGCAGAAATCATCTGTAACCCAGTATCTTCTAAGTTGACGTTGCCAGAAGAAGACAGAATAGAAGATGGGGAGGATTTAGCAAAAGTATCAACAATTGTTTCTACTCCACAACTATTTATTAAATGCCTTTTGTATGCCAGGCACTGTTAGGTGCTACTTAATATAGTGGAGAACAGTAGTGGAGATACTTCTCTGTCCTTATGGAACTTACAGACTAGTGTGAAAGACAAATGTTAAGCAAAGAAAAATCACCAAATTAAGGTAGTTAAAATTTTTGATAGGTGTCATGGAGTGAATGCTTAGGGTTTTATGAGAGAATAACAAATTAAATTTAGATTGGGAAATCAAGGAAGGCCTTTTTGATACTTTAGCAGAAACCTTACTGTGCAACTCTTGGATGGAGGTACCATTTACTAAGGAAAGGAATATTTTTTTTGAGGTGTTCGGAGGATATCCAGTAGTTCCAGACATGTTTAATTGAGATATCTGGGAGGAAATGTTAAGTGGGAAGTTGGCTATATGGTCTGGAACTCAGCAAAGGTGTTTGGTCTTAGAGATATGCACTTATGATCAGTAAATGTTTGGCTGTTATTTAAAGCCCTAGGAGAGGGCGGATACAGGGGGAGAGAGTAGAATGTGAAGGTGCTCACTGAAGGACTTTGTAGTGCATCAGTCTCAAACATTAGTTTTGGTCAGAATCATTCAGAGGACTTGCTGAACACAGATTGCTGACCTGACCCCCGATGTTTGATTGAGTCTGTCCGGATGGGACCCAGAATTTTCATTTCTGCCACCTTCCTCAGTGACACTCGTACTGCTGGTCCAGGAACCACGCTTCAGAACCGCCGATTGAGAGCAGACAAGACTAAGAAGGAGCTGCCAGAGGGGGATGAGGAGTAACAAGAGAATCTGATGCCTGGGAACGCAGGAGTGTTTCAGGAAGGGGATGGAGTGAACAGCTGTGTTGCCGAGAAATCATCTTAATTGATCACACTTTTTGACCTGACCTTCACAGTTGCCGTGCTCAGTCCTTCACCTCCCTTTAAAATCTTATCTCTGGTTGTTGGCTGGGTGAATCCTCTTGGCTGCGGCTGCGGTGTGTTCCGCCTGTGACTCAGTCCTGTGCTCGCCTGTCACTGCTCTGCCTGTGTAATTCCTGCTCCCTAACTGCTGGTTATGAGCACTTCCTCCTTTCTGTGGACATCCGTAGCTATTTGCTTTTCACTGTTTTTCCTTTTATCACATTTGATCTTTTGTCTTGAGCTGTAATTATGTAAGCACTTGGAAACACTAGGTGGTTAATTATTGTTCCTCTCTCATTGCCCCTAGCAGATAGTGAAATCTTTGAGGCTAGAAGGACTCTGCTTTAATTGCTGTTGTATCACACAAGTACACCATGGACATTCAATTACTTTTCAAAAGAAATGATATTTGACTTTTCTTTTTAAAACAGATAATGTTCTTCAGTAGAATTTGAGACCTAATTTGCATATTGAAAAGCACCAATGGAGAGCTCTTTACTGAATTTTCTACTTTGGTGAAGACAAACAACAGTTAAGGCAGAGAGTTGTTTCACTTGGTCTCCTTGAAGCAGTAAAGAAAGAATAACCCAGATACCCCTTTATAGTCATCTTACTCTATTGAAATTATATTTTTCTTTATTCTACAAAAGTGACTGAGTTAAAAAAAAAAGTGTTGTCACATGCAGTTGTGAAATTGTTTATGTTCTATTCATCTCTGTATCCTCAGTTCCTGTCCTGTATTCCGTATCTAGCAATTTCTCGTGTTGAACTAAACTCTCAGGAAACATTGTTTGCTCTTCTGAAACATGGAGTTAATATCTATTACGAAACTTAAGGAAGATAATGTGTGACAGTATTTAACAGTGCATGCCAAATTTCTCAGTAAATCTGGGTGAACTTTAGATTCAGATTTGGTTATAAGTTTTCAGTGAAATCTGATTCTGAAATTGTGGTAACTTGCTTTCATTAGGTGTCACGTTTATGTTTGTAAAAAAAATCTGAATAGCTTAAATTAGACAATTATTATAGATCATTGAGCCATATATAATTTCAAGTTTCAATCAGTTATGTGGAATTTTGACCTATTTAGTAACATATGATTTCACAGTAAAATGGAAATGATTTGCAGCAAAGGACATTAAGTAGAATATTATTAACACATGCTTCTCTTTTGGGTTGTTTATGTTATCATTGCAGGAGTAGCTCGCAGGATGTGATTTTGATTGTCCACCGATATATTTTCTCTAGAGATGGCAGTTTCATTCAAGGAAAAACTACTAAAACAATTATTCCTAGTTTTCAGTATTACAAAAAACATAGTGGAAATTATGCATTTATGTCTAGTAAAGGTGCTAAGTTGCACAGACATGCCAAATAAATTTGCTTTTAGCTGTAGTTAACTGTTGTGGTTAATCCTGACATTCTCATGCTGAGCAGATTGAAAACATTATGTCTTTGATTAGTTAAAAACTAATGAAAATGAATTGGTGTCTGTTAGTATTTTTCATCATGGAGTCTGCAGGAGGGAAAGATAGGAAAAAATCCTTGATGTTGTTTGTATTAGAGAACATACTAGAAGGTGGGATTGATGTCCTTACATTGATTCCAGGTTTTCTATATTCTTCATCAGCTTGTATGTCATCTTGGTTTTCTTTCTCCATTTCTGTCCCATTTTTTCGTCGAGACTTGAAGGAGACCATCTACGTCTATTAGAGCATGTGTGGTGGCTACCAGAATGATTAAAGCCTCAACTTGGGATGCCAAAATTTAGGGTTTTAAACTGTGATTTCAAAGCTGCCACACTTTTTTAATGGTCTGGGTATAAAGTTTCATCTGCAAGGGGTCGGGACTGTTTATTCCTTGGTTTTATCTTGTGTGCATCTGGTGAACCATTCATCTACCCACAAGCGTGCTATTTTTAGGGGACTGAGTTGGGAAGTTGAGTGGTTAATGACTGAGCTGTTTTAAATAGTTGGGCACTTAGTTAATTTGGACATTCTTTGTGTGTGTCATCTTTACAAATGAGGTCAGTCAGCACATGTCTGCTAACAGTTTTAAAAGTCTCTCTGCAGTAAAGTGGTTGTAGGGCCTTTTTCACAGAGAGACTTTTGTTTTTGGAATTTTTGATTTATCCTAGTCTTGCGGAATTCCAGTAACATTAAGGACATAATTTGGGATATAGCCTTTAGAGAGAGGCATTTTGCAATGGATATTACTTTGAAATATGGAATGATTATTGCTACTGGTTTACCTATTTTAACAATTTTTTTTATTATGTTTGAAATAGTGCTTTCTTGGAGGAAAATATCAGGGGGGGAAAAAGGCAAAGCCTGGAGTCAGGACAGCTGCTAATCCCAATTCTTCCCCTAACTCACTTTGTGACATTTTAACCTCAGTTTCCTCAAGACAGAATTGAAGTGGATAAAGGTGAATTTGTAACAGCTTTGTCCATTTCAGTATTCTCTGGTTCTGTCTGTATGACTGAAGGTGAGGCAGCAGCATGGATAGGGAGGGACAGCAAGGAACAATTTTAGGGCTGAGACATAATGAAAGTATTGTGTTTGATCGTCATACATTTGAGTTCTTTGACAGACTTCACGAGGGATCAGCAATTTATTTTTTGTCCCACAGTATAAAGTTATCTCTTGTGCTGCTCTGGCAGCACATACACCGAAATTGGAACACTATGGAGAAGATTAGCATGGCCCTGCACAAGGATGACACAAATTTGTGAAGCCTTCCCTGTCTAAAATAAATAAATAAAAAAGAAAAATATTTTTTAATCATTGGAGAAAAAGTCTTTTTTTTTTTAACCGACCTTTATAGAGAAGTAGGAAAGAAGTATTTTCTAAGAAGTTGCCTTATGTGGTAACCCTTGAGATCAGGGGATAGACGCTCAAATAAAATTGTGTGGCTTTTGAGAATACTGTTTAGTTTCAAAAGATGTGACACCCTAATTGCTTATTTTACTGTCTTAATAGTTTGTGTTTTCCAACTGACTCATTTGTCACGTGTGTGTTTAGAAAGTATCAGGAAGTAAAAGAGATGCTCGCGTATCAAGTTTTTACTTAAAAAGATTGTGTGAGGAAGAAAGGACAGTACCTTCTCAGTGCCCATGACGTGTGTAAGGGATTTGGTGCTTTCTGTTTCCAGTACTGTCACCGTAGTTTGGGTCCTCAGTACCACTGAGAACTACGTCGGCATTTGGACTGTTCCTCCAGGCTCTTTCCTCGCCCAACCAATTCTTGCCTGCCTTCCAGTTTACTCTTCCTGAAAGGGACTTCTGCTCACGTCACTGTCTTGTTTGCCCAACTCATTCCTCCGGGGTTGGAGGCCCTGTGCAATGTGACCCCAACCCACCCCTCCGGCCTTCCTCTCTCACCCTCACTGTACAGGTGCTTGATGTTTCCCGCGCTTCTGTCCTGCTTTCTGCGGTGGTCTGAATGTTTGTGACACCCCCTCCCCCAGTTCTCCTGTTGGAACCCCGACTACCAAGGGGATGGCATTAGGAGGTGGGGCCTTTGGGAGGCGATGAGGTCATGGGAGCGGGGCCCTCAGGAGTGGGGTTGGTGCCCTTATGAAAGAGACCCCAGAGAGGGCCCTGCCCCTCCCACCGTGTGAGGTCACGGCGAGAAGACAGCTGCCCGTGAGGAAGCAGGCCCTCGCCACACACCCCATCTGCTGGCATCTTGATCTCGGACTTCTCAGACTTCCCAGCCTCCAGAATGTGGAGGGTTTAGAAGCCACCCAATTTGTCGTATTTTGATGCAGCATGGGAGCAGACTAAGACACTTTCCCATTCCTATTTTTTAGCTTATGTTGTTACTTTTGCCTAGAATGTAGACACTCACCTCTGCCACTCTGGTGAAATTGGTTCCTTCGTTAATAGGATATATTTAAAATACAGGTGTTTTTTTACAATCCTTATTTTTTCATGAAACCCTGTCTACAAGCAAGCGATCGTAATTATGCTTTCCTTTGTCCTGTGTTGCAGCTGCTACTCATATAGCACTTACCATACACAGCTTCGTTGTATTCTAATGTGAAGTTTTCTCCGCTTTAAAATTTAGCTCCTTTAAGGGCATGACTTGTACTCATCTTTTATCTCTTAGAAGCGTTATATTCATAGTGGGTATTCAGTACCTATGTAAGAGATTGAATTTTGGAACCGGAAAGTGATCAGAGAGCCTCTTAAAAATTAGTGTGAAACAGTTGGATAGCAACCACATTTGACATACCCCACTGTCCCGTTGATATTTAGGAGCAGGTTGCTTCTGTTTTTCAGGTTCTGTCCATTTATAGGAACTGAAATCAGGAGATGGAGATAATGTGGTACAGCATTATCTAGATGGATGAAAACTACCAGATTTGTTTTTAGATTCCCAGCCTGTTTTATTTCTGTTGTGATAACATGTATAGTCAGTATGTCTTTGTTTTATGGGTACTGCATCATTCTTACTAGGTATGAATCTCAGAATGTTCCAGCCTGAGTTCCCTTAAACTCGGGAGCCGTGTCGTCACTCCATGAAAGAAAGCCACTCCTGTGGGACAGAGGCAGCTGGGTAGGTGTAAAGGATGTGCTCTGGGTAACTGACCTTAAACAGTCTTGGGAATGGTCAGCTGTGTATGGCTGTATCTTGAGTGGTGGATAGTGCCAAAGCTCAATGGGATGACTGGTGTCTAAGAGAATAGGGGTTAAGGAAGAAGGGGATCTCATCTCCTTAAGGCTTTGGGGGAAGGAAACAAGTGAACATTAACTTTGGGGACCCCTTTAACTGGTCCGTATGATATTGGAGGAACTTGTTTTCTAGGTAGAGAGAGACTGACTTTGCTTTCAGATTAGAAAATTTGTGAGCCTGGCTCAAAGGTCAGAGGTAGCAAACCAAGTCTTTATACGGTTTTGTTAATAGCTAATCATCATGACATTCTTTTAGTTCTTTGGTTTCCTGAAAGAGAGGGGGTTCCAGCACACCACTTCCCTTTCCTAAATGCTATTAATACGTTTGCTTATTTTCCTTAATTTTTGGTGGTTGGGTCATTGTTAAGGCTGGCTGCAGCTTTTTATATACATACTTAAGTATTCTCTTTTGAATGAGATTGTCAGGGGTTAGTTTAGATTTTACTATTCATTACTAATACCTTGAAATCATCAAGGTATTAGTCCTGAAATGACTTAAAACAAGGAAATATTTTACTTACTATATTTTGTCAGGACCATTTTTCTAGAAAGTGGGATTATGTATCACTGGTGATGACCCACTTTGTCACTCTCTGGCCTACATCACAGAGTTTCTCCTGCTGAATGTTAGTGGTCCCCTCTTTACACAGGTATAGAAAAAAATGATGCTACTGACTCACGATCGATAGGACATGTGTTTTGAGTTATTTTTCCAGTAGTATAGTGTATGTATGCTCAGTTGTGCATAGGCTTTTCATGGTATCTTCTGTGATCACTAATGGAAGTTCGTAAGGTAACTGTTTTATGTAATAATGTGAGTATAAAGAATTTTTTTTTTTGGTATATCTAATGGGCCTAAATTGAAACTGGAGCAAGTCTTTAGTCTCTTCAGCACAATATTATGGTTAAATCAGCCAACCAGCCCAGTTTAAATCCTAGTGAATAGTTGATTGCTAAATCTTTGGTAAATTTTCATCTTTTAGTAAAATGTTGTTTATATAATCCAAAGAAGAAATTCTAAGGATCTCAACCCAAATTGGTACTTGTTTTTATTTTTAACTCAGTGAGGGTAGCTGTTACCGATTTTATGGTTTTTCACCTCACTAAAGTGAGAACTTGAGAAATATTGCAAATCTTTGGGTTTTATTTTTTAAAAATGTGTTTGTGTATGGTGTTTTGCCAATCCATAAAGAATGTTGGAAGTGAGTTTGTAAGGGCTGTATGAATCCAGTGTTCAAAGTTGTATGTAACTAATGCCCCATGCACTTCTAGCATGAAAAACTCCTGTTTATAGACAGATTCAAGCTTCAAGTTTGTTCTTGCCTTAGAGTGTAGTAGTGGCTGTTTTTTTTTTTTTTTAATACAAGCTACAGGTATTCAGAAAATTGTTGTGGGCCTTTATAGATAGTGTGAAGTAAAGTCCATTGATTTTTGCTCTTTGGAAGATGAAACATATGGTTAGAAGGGTTGTGGTGGTATGTAAGCACCTGAATTCAGGGTAGGACCTTCTCAGCTTCCTTCAGAAAATATTCTAAATATTACATTAACTGGAATTGGTGGTGTTGGACTAACAGTCTTTCTTTTAAAATGCTAGTGCTTTATTAAATTTTTCATAATTTGTACTGATAATACAATTTAAATTCCCTTATTTAACCATAAGAAAGTAGAGCAAAGGATGAACTCAACATCACACTGTTAGTGTTGATTGTGAATTTAGGTAGAAATTGTGTAGAATTTAGGTCACATGACTAGCACTCTTCACGCTACTTATGGCCTCTGTCTGTTTATTATAGGGCCCCTGCCCAGGGCCCTGTGTGGTTCCCGTTTAGTATGTGTGCTGCCTTACGGCCTCTCTGATTGGCTCCTGTGCACACACAAGCATTGGCCTTTGACTGGGTGGGGACTTGGAGCTGGTTTAAGGGACCGAGGGACTTTCAGTAACCTGGGAGCGATTGGGGTATTAATGGTGCCTGAGAAGTCTGAGGTGGGTGAGGTGTTACCAGCATTTCTGCCTGAGTTTCAGGTTAGAGCTTTCCTGCTGTGCCTTTCCCTAAGCTCCTCAAACCAGGTGCTGCAGTTGTTTGAGCTAAGATATCAGGACGAACTTTAAAAGTTTAAACCCCAGCTTCTCCCAAATTAGTCTATCCTCTCAGTCTAGAGAGGACCAGTCCTCAATGAAATAATTTATTTGTGAACTATAAAGTAAGCGTGAAGTTGCTTAAATTTAGCATAACAATACTTAGGACCCCCATAGGGAGGAAGAAAGGAAAGACATAGCTGAGTTCTTGTCCTTTGCTTTCTTCTGTTCCTAGTGCAAGGTTATGAAGCTTGGAGTCTGATGTGCTGTCATATGAAACCCCTGTTTGCATTTTATTCAATAAATTTGTGCCGCGTTTGTTCAAAGTAAAAGGAAAATGAGGTTCTTTCAGATTTCTGTTTTATTAGATTACAACACAAATGCATTTGACTTAAACCTGGAATACAAACATCCAAGTCTTTGCAGTGAAATAAATTCCTGTGAATCATAAAACAATTTTCTTAAAAATGAAATATTTATGATATATTCGGCATATTCTTATACACATGCCAGTAAAAAGTTAAAATAGAATGGTGCTTGATCTGTGATTTTAAAACATTAAAAGATAACATTTCTAATATTTTTCAAACGATGGAATTATCACCACAATTATCCAGAAGCATTTATCTCTAATGTCCATATTTTTCTAAGATTTTTTTTATAAATCGAAGTGTAACACATTCCCCCATCCCATCTACCACTAATGTGTGTCTGTCTCTCCTTTGCTTCCAACTTTAGAGGCTGTCCCCTTGGTCATCTTTTCCCTCCCATTTCTTTTTCTGTCAGTTACCTGATTTTTCTCTCATTTCTACTTGTTCCTTAGTATGTATTTACTCACTCAGTCTCACGCTGTTGCCTGGGCTGGAGTACAGTGGCATCATCGCAGCCCACAGCAACCTCAAACTCCCAGGCTCAAGCGATCTTCCTGCCTCTGCCTCCCAGAGTGCTAGGATTATAGATGTGAGCCACTGCGCCTAGCCCCCTTAATATTTACTGTACCTGATTTCTGTTCAGCATGTAAACCTGTTTGTTTCTCTCATCTTGAAAGACAAAACAAACAAAAATAAAACTATTCTGTGATCTTTCATGCTCTCTCCTTCCTTCATTAATTGACTTTTCTGCAAGAATACCTTTGGTAATCGTTCTCAAAGTGTGGTCTCTGGACCCCATGAGAAAGGGGTCCCTAGGACTCTTTGAGGAGGTCTATCAGGTAAAAATTATTTTCATGCTAGTAGTATGATATAATTGCCGTTTATACTCTATTGGCATTTGTAGTGCTAGCACCTGAACTAATCAAGGTAGTAAAACATATTTCATTTATCTTGAGTACATGTCTTTTTATTATTATTTTTATTTCTATTTTTTAAGAGATGGAGTCTTGTTCTGCTTCCCAGGCTGGAGTGCAGTGTCCTGATCATAGCTCACTGTAACCTTGAACTCTTAGGTTCAAGTGATACTCCTGCCTCAGCCTCCTGAGTAGCTGGGACTACAGGCTTGTGCTGCCACATTGGGCTAATTTTTTTTATTTTTTGTAGAGATGGAGTCTTGTTATGTTGTCTAGGCTGTTCTCGAATTCCTGGCCTCAAGCAATACTTCCACCTGGGCCTCCAGAGGTGCTGAGATTAGAGGTGTGAGCCACTATGCCCAGACTTTTTTTTGTTTTTTAATTGTGGTAAAATACACATGAAATTTACCACTGCAACCATTTTTAAATGTACAGTTCAGTGGCATCTAGTACATTCACATTGTTGTGTACTCATTATCACTCTCCATTTCCAGAATTTTTCTGGAGACAGGGTCTTACTCCGTTGCCTGGGTGTGAGGGCAGTGGTGTGATCATAACTCCCTACAGCCTCAAACTCTTGGGCTCAAACGATCCTCCTGCTTCAGCCTCCTGAGTAGCTGGGAATATAGGTGTCCAAAAAATTTTCATCACCTTAAACCAGTAGTCCCCAGCCTTTTTGGCATCGGGGACCAGCTTCGTGGAAGACAGTCCTTCCATGGGCGGACTGGGGTGGGTGGTCCCAGGATGACCCAAGTGCACCACATTCATTGTGCAGTCAGACCTCTCTGCCGGTGACAGTCTCCACCCCCCCAGCGCCAGCACCGCTGCCCCAGCTCCAACCCAGATCCATTAGGTGCCAGACTGTTGCAAGGCAGGCAACCTAGGTCCCTCTCGTGCCGCAGTCCACAGTAGGTTGCATGCTCCTGTAACAATCCAGTGCCTCTGCTAATCCGGCAGTAGGTGGGGCCCACACAGTAATGCCAGCCTGGGGAGTGGCCACAAACACAGGTGAAGCCTCCCTTGCCTGCCTGCCGTCTGCCTCCCGCCATGTGGCCCAGATCCTGACAGGCCAAGTGCCACCACGCCCAGCTAATTTTTCCATATCTCATAGAGACAGATGGTCTGGCTGTTGCTCAGGCTGGTCTTGAACTCCTGACCGCAAGGGATCCTCCCACCTCAGCCTCCCAGAGCGCTAGGGTTACAGGCTTGAGCCACCGCACTGGACTGTTTTTGTTTTTTAATAGCCATTCTAATGAGTATGAAGTAGTATCTATCCCGTTGTAGTTCTGATGTACTTTTCCTTAATGATTAGTGAGTCTGAGCATCTTTTCATGTGCCTGTTGGCCATTTATAAGTATGTATCTTTTTAATATGTGAAGAAATGTGAAATACACATAAAACACTTTTGCCACGTAACAAATCATGATGGTATAATTGAGGAAAAGCACTTGTATGATTGAGTTATGTGCTGAACTGGCTGCTTTTTTCATGGAATACCATTTTTTTTTTTGAACAATGACAAACTGTGATTGTTCATTTAGAGTTGAACATTTGGAAGACATTTTTGCAAATGATTAAGTGAGCCTGTCACTTCAAGGAAAACAACTGATAGGTGTTATTGATGTAGGAATTTGAACTGTCAAAAGAAAAACAGAATTTTGGAATACTTTTTTCTGGCATTGTGAGCTTGACAGCTTCCTATTACTTTACATGCTTTTCTGGGGTGATAGGTGATGATAGAAACAAATGTGATTTTTATTTGAAACTGTAGTGGAAGGTCTGTGTAACACAGTGGACTGATATTTTCTAAATGCGTGATGTTATAAATAACAAA
This sequence comes from Avahi laniger, assembly GCA_963575035.1. Classification (NCBI taxonomy): domain Eukaryota; kingdom Metazoa; phylum Chordata; class Mammalia; order Primates; family Indriidae; genus Avahi; species Avahi laniger. The sequence goes on along the minus strand of CAUYSK010002417.1, from coordinate 4,146 downwards.
GTATTATACAAGATGGACCAGTGGATTTTTATTGTAACAGTGCAGAAAATTCAGTGATGTGGTTTTCGATTCCATATTGCAACTAACTTTTAAGAAACTATTGTCATGTGTTGCTGCATTAGCAAAGAAGAATAGAATAGCCATAGTGATCTGAAAAAGACTATTGAAATTGTCTTCACCTTTCCGTCTATGTATCTGTGTGAGGCTGAATTTTTTTTATATGCTTCATCCAACCAAAACAACGTATTGCAGGAGATTTACTGCAGAAGTAGGCTTGGGAATCCAACACTTTTATTAAGCCAAATATTAAAGAGCTTTGTAAAAATATCAAATAGTGAAATTCTTCTAAACTTTTCATTTGAAAATATAGGTGTTTTCATTAAAATGTTAACATAATGAGTTTATTATTTTGAATGATAAACTTGTTAATGTACCTACTAGAAAATTTAAAGTTTTGTATGTGGATCACATTATATTGGACAGTTCTGATCTGTAGTGTATTGTGTAGACCCGACACTTTGCATTTGGGGTTGTTCACTGGAGATTCACAGACATCCACGTGTGTTTTTCTTGGGAGAGGGTTTAAGGCCTTCATCAAAAGTGACCAAAGTAAGGAACTGCTGTAAATTTGTAAACTCCTCGCCTGAGCTGTTGCTTGTAGTTCCCTGGACATTGCTAGTATCTTGGATCTTGAGGGATAATCTCTTTCTCCCAGTTTGGTAGACTCGGTGAAATCTGTGTTGCTAGGGGTATAGTGAGATGCATTCTTGGCCTCTCTAGTTGGAATCCTGAATGAATGTTCCTACAGAAATGTTTTTATATGGAAACATCAGGTATTACAACTATTAGTGCTAAACTGCAAGTTGACCTGAGAACCAGATTATCACATATAAGATTATTTCTTCAGGAAAATATTCTGAATACCAGAAGCAGATTTAGAAGCTGTCACACACAATCTACTACTAAACTGCAGATTTCGTATGCTTTATGTTGAGAATTTAATTTTTCATCTTGGGTATTAATAGAATTTGAAAAGATTAAGCATGTATTCAAATAAAGTAATACATTCTAAAGATACAGTTATGGGATGTTTGCTTACTATTGATCCTTAATCATATATCAGTGGGATTATATAAATAAGCCACTGTGGTTGCATGTTTAGTTTGAGTAGGTCCGAGATGCTGTGGATGTAATAAATCCTAGGCTTATGTAGTTAGTTCTCATCAAGACAGGCTTCCTAAAACAATGAAGTTTCAGGTCCTGTTGATAAGTGAAGAGAGAACACTGGATTGAGGATATTCCAAACATAATTATTTCATTACCACCCTCTGTACTTCAGTTATACTGCCCATAGAATTCATCACAATGTGCGGTAATGACTTACTTTTGTCTGCCTCTCCCAGTAGACTGTAGACCCACATGCATGGTGTCATATTTAAAATGTGTTCCAGGCAGGATGACAGTGACTCAAGTTTGGGAAATGCTGAGAAAGCAGATGCAAAAGGGCTATGTGAGCTTAAAAAAAAAGTATTGGCTGAATGAGAGGATATGTTAGATCATTTATGGGCTAGTTCTGTAACACTCATGTACTGGGTAGCTGGAATCATTATTTATTCAAAAAATGTTTATTGAGTACCTACTTTGCCCTATATGTTTTTTTGGTCACTTAAGGGGTCGGGGGAGCGGGACAGGCAAAAAAACGAAACAAAACAGAAAACCAAAAGATGTTCCAGAGACTAGCACAGGCTACTTATTAAAATATGTTAAAAAAAAAATGGGCTGCCTGTGGGGTGGGGGGGGGCTCACACCTGTAATCCCAGCACTCTGGGAGGCCGAGGCGGGCGGATCATTTGAGCTCAGGAGTTCCAGATCGGCCTGAGCAAGAGCGAGACCCCTGTCTCTACTAAAAGTAGAAAGAAATTAGCCAAACAACTAAAAATATATAGAAAAAATTAGCCAGGCTTGGTGGCATGTGCCTGTAGTCCCCGCTACTCAGGAGGCTGAGGCAGGAGGATTGCTTGAGCCCAGGAGTCTGAGGTTGCTGTGAGCTAGGCTGATGCTATGGCACCCTAGGCTGGGCAACAGAGTGAGAGACTGTCTCAAAAAAAAAAGAAGAAATGAACATAGAAAGAGCTCTCAGCTGTTTGTTAGTTAATTGCAGTTGAGGTGCGATGACTGAGTGTGGTAACTGGGTGGAGGGAGCATTGCAGGTGTTCTGAGAAGGCAGGTGACAGGTTCTAGAGTCCCGGTACAAGATGCAGCTTAGGTGGAAAGTTGGTAACCTGGTGGAAGAGTTGAAGGTATTTTTGTACTTCATGATTGTAAGGCTACTTTAAAGGAATCCCAAGGAGAAGTTGGCCAATGCTAAATTTGGGAAGAAAAGATGAATTGAGCAGCAATAAATAAGAATTCACCAAAGTCTGATGCTTTTGGAGCCTGATGTTTTGGTGAGAAGGAAGCTGAAACGGATGATCGAGGGCTGTCCTCAGGCGTTTGATTTATGAATGGAGGGGTTTTGAGGTGTAAGGAAGGGAGAAAGGGTGATGTTAGTGGAGAACTAAATATATAGTCTTTCTCAGTTCTGAAAAAAAGATGTTAATTCTAAAATCTTACTGTTACCTGGAGGAAAGGAAATGGGGGAAAGATGAGACTGGGAGTAAAAAGTGAAAGGGAGTGGTTTCGTTTTAGCCTTACGAACAGAGTTGTGACGAGGAGCCCTGGAGGCTGGTGACGAAGCAGGGAAGGTCAGGAGGACTGCCATGGCCCCGTACTTGAATGGCGGGTCTGTTTTAGATGTATTGATTTTTTTTAAAACATTGTAATTTTGAAGAATCTTAGTTTTTAACCTAGGTGCATCTTAAACTCTAATAAGTATATGAATCACCTGAGAGTTACTAGTCTGCAGTTCCTGATTTATCACGTCTGGGTAGGGCCCGAGGGACTGCGTTGTCAGCAAGCTCCTGGGTGAAGCCAGTGCTGCAGTTTCCACAGGTCACAGGTCACGTTCTCCGCAGTCTCCTGAGAGGAATTAAAAAAAAAAAACAGCAAAAGCCCAGTGTGATTAGAGCAGTTCATTATGAATACCTGCTTTGTTAATGGCCTTCAGATAGATTAGCAGCTAGCAGGGCTAATGCGTGGGTTCTTAAACTTCATCTCGCTGCTTTATTGAACAGATTCCTGGACTTAAATCCCAGAGATTTAATTCTAGGTTTCGAGGAAGGTCCAGTAAACTTCAGGTTTAATAAATATTCCAGATAATTCTGCAGTGTTAGGATTTTAGTTGGCATTACATGAAACCTGTATATTAACTTGGAGGGTGGAGATTGGCATATTGACAGTATTGAGCATTCCTTTCCAGGAGCATAGCGTGTCTCTTCATTTCATTAAAGTTTTTTATTTCAGTGAAGTTTTTCTTCAGTTGGGCTCTAGAACTTTACAAGTTTAGTCACATGTGTTTTATATTGTAAGTGGATTGACCTTTTCAGCAATGCAAAAAAATTTTATTTTGATTATCCTGATTTTTGGGCAAGATCATTTGCCTTTGATTGGGAGTGTTTTCTTATAACCTTATCACTTAGGCCTAGGAATCAAAGATAAAAAGACAGACTCTGACCAGAAAGTCTTGCAGTCTGGTATGTTCTTAATGAATTAGCTATTTCAAATGCAGGTAAGTCAGGTCAGCAGAGAAAACATATTGAAGTCATAAAGGTGGAAGTTAACAAGAAATATGTAAGGTTTTTGTTGACAGAAACAAGGAAAAGTAGATAACTGCTGGGTGTCTGCGAGAAACCTGACCTAAGTGTTTCAAGGGGAGGTCAGAGGGGACACTCTATCAGGTAATTTTTAGGCTATGATCATAATTTTAGAAACATTAAAATCTATAGAGCCTCACCAAGCGAGAAAAAAACTGATTTTCTTAGCTTGCTTTCTTTTTTTTTTTTTTTTTTTTTTGAGACAGCGTCTCACTATGTTGCCTGGGCTAGAGTGAGTGCCGTGGCGTCATCCTAGCTCACAGCAACCTCACACTCCTGGGCTCAAGCGATCCTCCTGCCTCAGCCTCCCGAGTAGCTGGGACTACAGGCATGCGCCACCATGCCTGGCTAATTTTTTCTATATATTTTTAGTTGTCCAATTAATTTCTTTCTA
>CAUYSK010002416.1:0-20383 GCA_963575035.1 Avahi laniger | reverse complement strand
CTATATATTTTTAGTTGTCCGATTAATTTCTTTCTATTTTTAGTAGAGACGGGGTCTCGCTCTTGCTCAGGCTGGTCTCGAACTCCTGAGCTCAAACAATCCGCCCGCCTCGGCCTCCCAGAGTGCTAGGATTACAGGCATCAGCCACCGCGCCCGGCCTCAGTTATACATCTTTATTATCACTCAGATCTAATTATCTCATAAGACTTTCATATTTCTATACTTTCTTTTTCTGTTGTTCATGACCAATAATTCTCTTTATTAAGGTATCTACAAGAAATTAGTCTGTATTTGGATATGAACAGGCAGGTAGATTAAATGAGCTTCCACAGATAGTTCTGATATACAAAATATAATAGTTTATAAATGCTGGGATTGTCAGGTTTTAGTCTGAAATGTTGGTTCTTGTTACGCTTGTGGCCGAAGAATGACCAGACATGCCAAAGTTAGGCAAGCACAAAAGTGAGGTTTATTGAGGAGAGAAAGATGAGATTATAGGGCCAAGAGCAAGATACAGGTTTACAGAGCGTGATACATATGCCACAGATGATGACCAGACCCATTGTCGCAGCAGGGTGAACAAAAGAAAGGACAAAGAGAGGGACTGGTTACGGTCTGCATTTTGTGTTATGGTTCCTGAATAGGGACTTTCCTTGTGGTTCAGAGTCACCATGGTACCACTTTGATTGGACAGTTGGGAAGCTGCATGACCTGAGTCTTACCGTGCATGTGGCTTCTAGGTCACTTTCCAGACTTTATGGTACCTTGGCCCGTGGGCTAGAAAGTCCTCTGCATTCTTCTGCAGCTGGTGCACCAAGTTCTGATTGGTAGGTTCATAGGGTATTCCTTCCTCCCCCAGGTATGGAGAATTAGCATTGAGCAGGACGAAGATGGGGGCAACAGCACCCACTTTCATCCCTAGGAGACCCGGAATCCCTCACTGTCTGTCTAACAGGATTACGTGAAGTTAAAGTTTTAGTAGAAGAAAGTAAACTAAATACTATGTAATGCCATCAATCTATTGATGGATTTTTAGATGTTCAACTTTGAAATTTTACATTGTGTTCTTTAAAAATCTAATACTTCCAGAGTCTGATAATGCTTGAAATTTAAAATAAATATAAAATTATTTCTAAATTTTAACTGTTAATTTTTTTAAAATTTTAGACATTAAACATTTTATTATCTCCTTGTGTGTGCAAGGGTTGGTTAGGTGCTGGGGTCATAAAGGTATGGGAAGGAGAGGAGACCCAGCCTCTTCCTTCACCAAGCTGAGAGACTCGGAAGCATGAACATTAGAAAGGCTTCTTGATTTTTTTCCTTTTCAAATCTGATTAATCTGTTTGTACCTCCTTTCATTCCAGTGACTATACCCTGGTTATTGGAATTAGGCTGTGTGAACCTATTAGTAATTGATAATAGCTGAAAATTGAGTGTTCCAGGCATTGGGCTGAGCACAATACAGTATATATTTTTATGTTTTATTTCAGTAAATTCTCACTTGTATCCTACTTGTAAATTCTATTATCTCCATTTTAAAGACAAAGAATCTGAGGCTTGGAGAGATGAAGTGATTCATCCACAATCACACAACTAGTAATTCAAATGCAGATCTGTTCATATCCAGAGACAGAGTACTTAACTGCTTTCCATATTACCTTCCTTACCAATCAGATCTAATCTCATTGTGACATGAAGGGATTAAGATCCACAGAGCTAAAGTTTATTAGAGGTAAAACCAAGAGTGGAACCCTGATCTTAGGGTTCCCTTTCTGTCTACTTCTATGTCTGCTTTCCTACTGTATTTGTCCTGTTTAAATATCAGAGTGTATGTGTTGCAAAAACATAGGTTTTTTAAAACCTAAGATATAAATATGAGCTATTATTTATAGAGATTTGAGATAATGTGCAGGGATGTAGAAACAAAGGACAGATCATGACTTGATCTATTATAAGCATTATACTTTTATGAACATAACTACAGTTATTCATTAGTATCCATGGGGGATTTGTTCTAGTACCTAATAATACCTAATACAGACTAGGCACAATGGCTCAACCCTGTAATCCTAGCACTTTGGGAGGCCGAGGCAGGAGGATCGCTTGAGGCCAGGAGTTCGAGACCAGCCTGAGCAACACAGTGAGACCCTAATTCGACAAAAAGTTTTTAAAAAATTAGCCAGGTGTGGTGGTGCATGCCTGTAGTCCCAGCTTCTGGGGAGGCTGAAGCAGGAGGATCTTTTGAGCCCAGGAATTTGAGGTTGCAGTAAGCTATGATGATACCACTTTATTCTAACCCAGGCTACAGAATGAGACCCTGTCTGGGGGGAAAAAAAAAATACAGAATGTGAATGCTATGTAAATAGTTATTACACTGTATTGTTTAGGAAATAATGACGAGGAGAAAAGTCTGAACGTGTTCAGTACAGTTGCAACCATCTTTTTTTTTTTTTTTTTTTAAATTAGAGACAGTCTCACTCTGATGACTGTTGCCCAGACTGGTCTCAAACTCCTGGGCTCAAGCAATCCTTCCACCTCACACCCCAACCCCCCTACACTCCAGCAACTGGAACTACAAGCAGGCATATACCACCATGCCCAGCTCTGCAGCCATCCTTTTTTTCTCCCAAATATTTTCAGTCTGCGGTTGGTTGAATCCACAGATGGAGAAACCACAGATGCCGAGGGCTGACTGTATACTATATCAGCTGTGATCATAATTTTTTTTTTGGTGTGTCCACATTCTTTAGACCCATTGGTAGAATTGGTACAATTAGCTATGCTATGATAGAAATTTCATCTTTGTCTTTTCGTTTAGATATTTATAATCTTAAATTTACTTTTAAAATAAAACTACCTTAATTACAGTTAATTTTATTTGATTTTACTGAAGTGAACAAGTGACAACTAACTTTTTTTTTTTTTTTTTTTTTTTTTGAGACAGAGTCTTGCTCTGTTGCCCGAGCTAGAGTGCTGTGGCGTCCTAGCTCACAGCAACCTCAAATTCCTGGGCTCAAGCGATCCTTCTGCCTCAGCCTCCCAAGTAACTGGGACTACAGGCAAGCACCACCATGCCCGGCTAATTTTTTATATATATATTTTTAGTTGTCCAGATCATTTGTTTCTATTTTTTAGTAGAGACGGCGACTCTCCCTTGCTCAGGCTGGTCTCGAACTCCTGACCTTGAGCGATCCACCCACCTCGGCCTCCCAGAGTGCTAGGATTACAGGCGTGAGCCACCGTGCCCGACAGCTAACTCTTAAGCAGATCAAATTGCTGATTTATCTGTATGTGATTTTATTTTCTGATATTACCAGATAATGATAAAAACTTTTTGCCTTTGCAGGTAATGCCCTTATTAAATGTGGAGAAACTCAAAAACGAATTGGAACTGCAGACAGAGAGCTAATTCAAACATCAGCCTTAAATTTTCTCACTCCTTTAAGAAACTTTATAGAAGGAGATTACAAAACAATTGCTGTGAGTTGGAAAATGTTCCCTTTTTATGTTAAATAATTTAGATATATACTTATAGTTTTTAATGAATAATTATCCCTCTTAATGACTATGTAGATGTAGCAGATTAGAAAACCTAAATAATCTAGGCAGGTGCATATTCACCAGAACACAAAATGAAACTAAGATAAAGGACTGTTGATAACATTGACTCCATTTTTGTGTCGTAGTGTTAGAGATGCCTTAACATCCATTCTCATTCATTACCAACACTAAAATTCATAGAGAGATTCCTGGAATGATTATGAAAACATGGTATAAAATATCACCATAGTATAGCCATATAGCTATTCATTGGGAACTAGAAACCTAATTATTGAAAGGTATACTGGCTATTATACTTGCCTAGAAGTGTATTATCTTCTTTTCACATAGTTCTGTTTTATTACTAAAGTGTAAGAAATAAATCACTTTCTTTCTCAAACCTGATCTATTAGTCTATATTTTTTTATTTAACTTATTTTATTAGTGATGGAGAATGAAAATTTTTTTCTAAGATTTTTGCAAGGCTGCTTGCTCTTTATTACACATGCAACTTCAAACCTTAATTTGCAGATTTCTTATCACAAAATATTATGGGAACTTTCCATATGTTTACAGTGGATTTGACTCTGTGTAAACAAGTATTTGGCCTGAGACAAAGGAAAATCACCAACTTAAAATATAATTTAAAAGATAATAGCTTGTCAGGTAGATGAAATTGGAGGTGTGAAACCTAAGAAGTAATAAAGCAAACTGAATTATAGTAAACTTACCTATGCTATAGAAGAAACTTGATGTTCCCATTAGGAATTCTAAGGTACTATATTAACACTTATTCATTATTTATTCTATAAATTTGGTGAAATTTCATTTTGGAGTAGCTGAGTTACATTTGGTTACAAATTAAGAGCAGCCTGCCCAGTTCTTGATGTAGAGCGCACAGGACATCAAGGAACCTTGCCCTAGACTCATACTTCCTTCATCATAGGCACTTTCTGGATAATCTGTAACAGTCTTAAAAGGATTTCTCACCCTGGCCACTACTGATATTTTGGGCTGAATAATTCTTTGTTGTGGGCGCAATACTGCACTGTAGGATGTTTGGCAGCAACCCTGGCTTCTACCGGGTAGATACCAATGACATCTTCTCCCAGTTGTGACAAACAAAAAGATATTCCCAAATGTTCCCTGAGGAACAAAAATCACAAAATATTTAAACTAATATTCCTTTGTTTTGATCACCACCTGCCATATTTCCCAGGCATCTAGATTGTCTTAATCATTTTAAAATTGAAAACAGTTTAAAAAAAAAGGGGGGGTGGGGGTCCCAGATACCTGAATGGTTACTTTATAGCGAACTTTATAATCATAGATCTTTATCAGAGGATATGTGTATTTACTAAAGAATAATACTTTAAATGTGTATGCTCATACTGGATTTTAGCATCTTTAGCCTATATTTTTTCTTTTGTATATTTATAGAAAGAAAGAAAGTTATTACAAAATAAGAGACTGGATTTGGATGCTGCAAAAACCAGACTAAAAAAGGCAAAAGCTGCAGAAGCTAGAAATTCAGTAAGTAGTGTTTTTTTTTAAATAGAAAAACATTTTAGGTTAATAACTTTAAGATTTGTAAAATATTTTATCAGTATACTATGCAAGATACAGATTGTGCTTAAGAGTAGAATATGACTTTGAGGTGTTGTTTTGTGTTTTTAAACAAATTTATGAGACCTTATTACATCCAAATCAGTGCAGAGTAGCTGTGTATCAAGAGATGATATTCATCTATACAGTTGTTATTAAAAAACAAAAATTATGGTAACTTCTAAACCTGTGTCATATTCTCTAAATATCTTCAATAGTAATGGCAAATATATGTTTTGGAGACATATTTATTTTTTTTTTGAGACAGAGTCTCACTCTCTTGCCTGAGCTAGAGTGCCGTGGCGTCAGCCTAGCTCACAGCAACCTCAAACTCCTGTGCTCAAGTGATCCGCCTACCTCAGCCTCCCGGATAACTGTGACTACGGGCACACACCACCATGCCCGGCTAATTTTTTCTATTTTTAATTGGCCAGTTTCTTTCTATTTTTAGTAGAGACAGAGTCTCGCTCTTGCTCAGGCTGGTCTCAAACTCCTGAGCTCAAGCAATCCTCCTGCCTCGGCCTCCCAGAGGGCTAGGATTTACAGGCGTGAGCCACCGCGCCCAGCCTGGAGACATATTTATTATATTTGGAAATAGCAAAAAAGATAGTAATTAAAATGAGAATAAATCAAGTTTGAGGATACTTGTGTATGGCTTAAAAATTAGATGCATTCCCTTTTCACATACGACTCAAACTGACTAAAGGAACGGTCACCAACAGTAGTTCTAAAACCATTCAAACAGTGGCAGCTTGAACTTACAGGTGGCTGTTTTGAAGGGGAGGAAACCCACTTGAATAAGTTCTGATATATGTTTCAGAAAATCAACCTCAGAATAGTCTTTTAAAATTGAGTAGGTGTATATTAAATATAGTAATTCAATTTTTCTTAAAAGATTTTATTTGTAAGCTTTTTTGGTTAAACTGTCTATATTTTCATTTCCACTGTTTGAAAAAATTTATCAGATTTGAACTGGAACACTTTTAAGATAGTACAATATAAACAAGTATGAATTTGTTACAGGAAGTTAATTCCTAATTTAAACAAAGGCATTATATTTCCACTGCCTTCTATTTCTAACTCAGTGCCACTACCACCATTAAGAATCATTGCCTTAATGAGCATATTACCACAATGCTGGTAGAAGTCTGGGAGTTCTTTTGCTTGGGGAAAAAAGGTTGAGAATTGGTTTAGAGCAAAGTTTAAAACTGTGATAAGTTGATGTTGAATAGTGATGTCTTATGATGAGATGACCCAAATACCTTCTATGAGCAGAATAAGTTATTTTTTTCTATAGGAGTCCCCTTTTTGAAGATTCTGTATTAGCTACTGCTAGAGAAGAGCTATCTTTGATGAAATGTTAATTCCAAATTCACTGGGATTTTCACTTCAGAGTTTATGATGACATCATCATGTGAACACCATAAACTTCCCTAAAAGACTATCTGCAAAATGAAAACTTTGAAAATGAATACTATAGATGGAAGAGACCCTAAATTAATTTTAGTTTCTTAGTAATAATGAATTTGTAAAGAATAAATTGATTTTTAAGGTACTAATTTCATAATAAACAAAAAAGTTAAATAAGGATCATTTAGAAATAAATATTTGAACTGGAACAGAATCTCTTTATTTATAATGCCTACATGTGCCTAGCAATGATTATGGAATAAGAATACTGTTATCAAGTTGCAGTATAAAACTTTAACAAGCACTATTAAAGTAGTGGTAGTCTGCTTTTCTACCTGGAAAAATGCCAAAACACACATTAATTTAACAGTATACAAAGTCCTTTGATTATTCTAAATTATTTTACCACTGCTATTTAAATGGCTAAGAACTAAATATAATAGCAAATCAATTTTGAGAGATGTTTCCTTTTAATATAGCTAGAAAAGATTTTGGCAATTTTTTTGTGCTATGTATTTTTGAAGACGATTTTTTATGGGAATTTGTGAAAAATAATACAAATGACTTTATTCAGCAATTCATTTATACACGGCTCTTCTAGAATTTATATATTACATAAAACAAAATTTAGCTGTAGCCAAATATTAAAAATATTAGTCTAGACAAAAATTCACATTTCCTGATTTTAGTTACATTCTTTCCTGTAGATAACCAATTCATTTTTCTTCAAACTTTATAGCAGTAAATCTGAAATACTTTGGGAAGGAAAGGTCCTCTTAGTTTATTATTTTATAAAGCTTTTATTTGGTGATCCTTTTTTTCCCCCTGTATCTCTCTTCCGTTTACTTGAAGAATACAAAAGAATAGAAACCACTAGGAGTTTGAGTTTGCTTTTTTTTCCCTGCTCCTTTGGCACATTTTCTGGTTCCTAGTTGGCAACTGAAGAGGTTAATCTAATCCCAGACTTTCTCTGTATAAATTTCTGTGGATTAATTGTTTTGTGACTAGTTACTCCTCTGCTAATAAGGTTTGGGACCTGTGGATATCAGCACTTTTTTAAAGACTTGCTAATTTCTTTTTTTTTTTTAATTCTGTAATTGTTGATTGCTAATTTTGTGCAAGGTACTCTCTTGAGGAAGAGTTCATAGATAATGTAAAATCTCTACTGCCTGCCCTAAGCCTATAATCTAGTATAGTAAGATTAAATTTTTAATGATATGCAGCTGTATCAGTAAAAAATTTCTGCCTATAATCCAGTATTTCTACTTCACTAACTTCTGTTTTATGAGCATGTAGAAGAATGGTAAACCAACATCAAAGGTGTTTCTCAAAAATATACCAGTTAAGCAGGAAAAAAAACCTACCTTAATGTTTAACAATGAACAAAAATACAGTTTTGAAAATAGTTTATATATTTGATAAAACTTATGTCAGGAAAGCAAGGACAAAACATAACTACAGGTTGAGTTATCCCTAAACTAGAAATCTGAAAAGTTTCAAAATCTGAGTCTTTTGAGTGCCTACATAATACTTAAAGGAAATGATCACTGGAACTTTTTGGATTAGGGTTGCTGAACCAGTAAGTATAATATAAATATTCCAAAATCAAAAAAAACTGAAACACTTCTAGTCCAAGCATTTTGGATAAGGGATACTCAACCTGTAATGCATTTAAATTATAAGGCACCTGTATTTACTAATCTTAGTCTGATACAAACTTGTTTTTAAATTATTTTAGAGTTTTGTTAACGGGAAGAAAAAAATCAGATGGTTTTAAAGCTCTCCAGTATTTAGAGGTTTAGACCTCTATTATTTTGGGGCATCCAAATTTGATGGAAAATATTTCAAGTGACATCATATAGCAGATATGTTCCTCTATCTACTTTAGTACTTCCACAGTGGTCTAAATCTTTAATGTGTAAACTCAATAAATTTATAGCACCATCACATAACCTTAACTTTTAATTCAAACATGTGTATATATAAAGTTTATTAGAAATACGAGGATTGACATGCCTTTCATGTTTCTTCAGGACATGCCAAGACCTGGCTGAGGCTGATTGAAAGAAAATGTGATTGAAGGCATCATAAATTCATAAAATAGAAATGATCTTTGAATAGGAAAATTGTGGGTAGGCAAAAGGACTTTCATAGGTGAAAATTTAATAAGATTTTTAGGTAACTGGCAGTTTTTAAGGTGATATGTCTTCCCTAAATGATTCTAATTAAAAATCGAGCATCAACCATATTTTTTGTTTTAAAAATTTGAATTTTTTGGAAAAAGTAAATAGACACCACTATGTGAAACTTCATAGAATAATATAGTTGGGATTTTTTGGAAGTAGAAAAATTTTATTGGCTCCTTTAAACACTTGTTTAGTGTGTTCTTTATTGTGCAGAAGTAACTTGTTTCACTGTGTTCATTGGTATAATGTGTTCTTTGTCTCTTACCTATGCACTTAAGCAACTAAACTCAGCTCGCCTTGAAGGAGATAACATTATGGTAAATTTCTCTTACATGCTCAACTTCCTGCATGTAAAATGGCTGAAGGTTTGTTGGCCTACTGTGTTTTCTACATCTTGAATAAAGTGCCTTCTCTTGCTATTAGCTGCATGTAAGATTCTAAAATAGTTGAAGCCATGCATTCATTATATCTAACAAAAATACAAGGAAAAAATACTAGCTGAAATCATACTGGAACTTGAAGAAAAGAAATTGTGTTTTCTAATTGCCAACTATATTGACTATGCCAATACATATTTTAAAATCTGAATTTATACCTAATACATAGTGCCTTTTTGCACCCAATATAAAATGCTAATTTAAGCTGACACTTCATATTTTGGCAAAGAAAATTAACAAAATTTACTTTATTTAGAGAAAAGTATAAGGTATACAAATTAACTTTGTTGCTCTGTAGCTTCATTGTTTACCTTATATTCACCCAAACTCAACATAGAATTAATTTTTTCGGCCATTCCAGGCGAAGATCTAACCCCAATAGGTTAGGTATTCCTATAGTGGCCAAACCCATTCTCCATCCAATGCTAACTCACTTAAGAAAGTTTCAGATAGCCTTGGGCAAGAATAGAGAATAAGAATTGTTTTATAGTATCCAATGTAGCTGTATAGCTCAATTTGAGAAAAATTTTGTGATATTAGACATTTCTAATTTTTGTAAAAAAAAATTATAAAATCTGAACATAGCCAATAAAATTTATAGATACAGTGTTTTGTATTATACTTCTAGATATATTACTTTCATTAGAAGGGGAAGAATCTGCAGTACAATTAATAATATTAATAAATTGGCAGTTAACTGACTGCTTTTATTCCATGCATTAACTAAAAGCAGAAAAATAATCTGTCTAATGGGAAAAATTATTGTACAGAATACATAAAATGTGTTTTTGTTTTTGGGGGGATTTTAACTATAATTATTGAAGCCCTGGCTAAATTATGGCTTTCTTTAAATAGCAAGAGAATGCATTCTTTTATTTCCATTGTCCTATCTATATAGGTAAATGAAAAGGGTGAGACTTATATTTTAGTCATTGCTAATTTAGTATATACATCATAAATTTTCTTTTGTCTTAGGTACAAGTATCATCCTAAACAATCAGCAGGACTTTGTTTCATTTGTTACTAGTAATGTAATCTACTTATATTAATAGTAAGATACATAACTCTAGTAATTTTAAATTTATTAGATCTCCAGTTTGTTTCCCCCAAAAAGGCTATGTCAGCATTTGGCTTATGTTAATTCCTGCTTTGCTTTCATTTCCTAAAACTCTAGAATTTATACCTAAATGAGAAATTAGAAATCATTTAGTTCAAACCTATCATTTTACAGATGAGAAAACTGGAACTAAGAGGTTAGATTTTCCCAATTTGGGAAAAATTTTATTCTTGTTAATTTATAGAATTAGCATAAGATTTAAAAATTGATAGTACTGATACATATAAAAGGCATACTTTTACAGTATATTAAGCTGTACTGACTTAGTTACTACTGTGTTTAATCTATTAATATGATACTAGAAAAGGAGTGTATCATTTGAATTAAAATATTTACATTTTTCTATACTAGGTTGTAGAAAATGTTAAATTCCAACTTTCTTTCATGCTCTATATTTTTCTTTAATTTTTAATGCTGGCTAGATTTGGGCAGAGGAAGTGACAAAAGTAAGTAAATTATTAAACTACAGAATTATGAAACAAGAATTTAATTGTCATTCATTCAGTAAATATTTTTTGGGCAACAACTCTGGGTCCAGTCACAGTCTGTGTTACTGTATCTTGTAAAATCTGAAAATTGTGAAATGCTCAAGTCTCTTTAGCCAATAGCTTCACAGAGCAGAATAACAATACTGTAGAAATGTAGTTTGCATATACCCTGATAAATCTTAGATACCTGTTACATTAAGTGTTAATCTTAAAATGCCTTGCTAGAAGACAATACTTAAATACTTAAATACTTAAATTTATTCATTGATAACTATTTTTTTAAATGACAGTTTTTAAAATGTAAAGAATAGTTAATACCATGTCCTGTATCTTCAGGCAGTTGGACATATGTGTCACACAGATTTTTTAGGTAACTGAGACTTGTTCACTCTAGCACCAAAGTTAGTTTTTCTCAATCATGTTGAAAATGTTTGTGAAAAATGTACTTTACTGTTTGCCGCATTAAATGTAGAATAGCAGATATTTGATTTTGCTTACAGTTAAGGTCATTAATATGAATATTCATTATTGTACTGTGTAACAGTTGGATCTGTTGTTTGTTTTTCAAGTATGTTGTCTCCTCACTCAGTGTCAGACTGTTACTTCTAGAAGCTGTCCATATGACTGCTTTTAGGAGTCCCTCTGCCTTTGTTACCGTTTCTAATGTTCTCTGTGCTGGGGAATCAAGTAATGAAGCAAGAATTTAAGGAATAAAATTACGACTTTAGTGCAGACTTGTTTCAAATGCTATTTTAGGTTTTCAGCATTTTTCATTTTAGTCCACATGTTTGGGCCTACCAAAATTTGACCTCCAGATGAGGATGATGCTGGGCATTGAGGATAGGTGATAATTGTGGCCCTTGACTATTAATAGCTTTATAAACTTTAATTTTTATTTTCTGGCTTTGTAGGATTGCTGATTATGCAGTCTGTTCTATGCATAGGCGACTTATGCTCTTATCTCCCTTTGTTGAATCTATTCATCAATTTTGTTATAGTTCAACCCTGGCTTCTGATTTCTCCCTGAACCTCTCTAATAGAAGTGAATATAGATTAAACAAGAAAAGCAGAGGGTCTTCCCCTCTGGTTGTCATAGAGGTCCACCAAAAAATTTGACTCAATTTTTTGCAGCCCCTGCAAGTTTAGGAAATAGTTGATATAATAAATGGAAAGAAACTCACGAAACAAATGTTTATATTGTATATGTTAAACCTTAAGAAATATATCAAAATGGGCCGGGCGCGGTGGCTCACGCCTGTAATCCTAGCTCTCCAGGAGGCTGAGGCGAGCGGATTGTTTGAGCTCAGGAGTTCGAAACCAGCCTGAGCAAGAGCGAGACCCCCGTCTCTACTAAAAATAGAAAGAAATTAATCGAACAACTAAAAATACATAGAAAAAAATTAGCCAGGCATGGTGGTGCATGCCTGTAGTCCCAGCCACTCTGGAAGCTGAGGCAGAAGGATTGCTTGAGCCCAAGAGTAAGAGGTTGCTGTGAGCTAGGATGATGTCACGGCACTCTAGTCCGGGCAACAGAGTGAGACTTTGTCTCAAAAAAAAAAAAAAAAAAGAAATATATCAAAATGGATTTGGAGGGTTCTTCTATACTTCTCACTTATGTCATTTTTATAATTAAAAAATTTATAAATTTTAAAACTTTGTATTCTCAGAATATTTTAAGATTTTAAGCCCATAGGAAAAGTAGGTTACATCGACCAAGCTTGTCTCAGCAAATGCCTCAGAAGCATGACCAAAATTTCTCTTTTATAAATACTCTGTCCTGATAACATGGACCAACAGATTCTTGCCCATTTTCCATCTTAAAATAACTCTTCTTGCTTACCTAATCCATGTTATGCTATCATATAGTCTAGATCAATTAGTATAGTAAGTTTTAAGAGTAGAAGGCCTTTACCCTAAAATTTTACATCTTAATTGTAAAATTAAGTCAGGGAATGAGATCTTTGAGGGCAGAATCTCAGTCGGCCCTTTAAATTTATTGTCTTTCTTTAAACCTTTCTTATCTATCTTTCTAATATGGATCATTTTCTTCCCAAGTAAACTGATTATGCTGAACCTAATTTAAATTTCCTTAGCCTCCTAGATTATTATGATCAATTATGTGTGTCAGAAGTATAGATCGCATGGGACATTAGACTGTGTTTGAAGCCACCCCAGACATACACTGAAACTTATTCAAGAAATGAGATTTGTTCCTTTCTTATCATTTACCTTTTTTAAATATAAAATCTAGATTGTACAGAAAAATGACTTCCTAAACTTTGTAACATGGTGCTTTTCTTCACAATTACATATTAAATTTTGCTCAAACCTAGAAGACCGATGCCTCGTCCTTAATGAGATCATTTAATATTTTTTATTCAGTATACTTAGCATTAAAACATTATTTCCATTTCAGTCTTAAGCTTCCTGGTCACCTTAATCTGCTACCTGGTTTACTTGTTTACACCTTGTACAGAAACACTACCATTTAGTAGGCATTTCTGCCGTTTCTACTAAAAGTCATTAAATCGTACTTTCACAATCAAGACCTACATGAAACTAGCCTGGTTTACTTACAAAGTTCATTTATTTTTGGTTTGCTGTAGTTACTCCTATTAATCAAAGCCTTTTTGTATTCAACCAAGCAGAACAGTAAATAGTGCAAATGTAACATTGGAGGGATTGGTTTTCCTTAATGCTTTCCTCAGGAAGAATATTGATTCTTTTCTTCTCCTAGGACTTTTTTATGCTTCATACTAGCTTGCAGATGAAGTTTACTTTAGCCCTGCTATCAAAACACCATCTATTCTGGTTTTAGTCAAGCAAATTTAATTTCAATTCTTGACTTACTGAGTAATTCGAGCTTATTTCCATAATCCAATCTAGGGGTCTTAGTCCCTTCTGCCAGGTTTGTTGACTGTGGGATACTATAGCAACTGATGATCTGCTTTGCCGCTACTTCCTTGTTGACTGGCTCACTAGGTTAACTGTTGCCACCAAAGGATGAAAGAGAAGCTTGGCCTGAAAGGAAAAATTTCAGATCTTGTTTTTATGCTTACTACATTTTGGAAACATTGTAAATCATTTACATGAGGAGGAAAGCTATTTATGCTGGAGAAGTAGTAAAAATATCATTATTAATGACATTGTCACCAATGATGATTCCCAATGGGGAATAAGCTGATTATTTTGAGTGGGCTGTGAGGTTTTATTTTCTCCTCCCCACTTATTACCAACCAACTCTGGCTAAATATTTGAGATGGTTTTGGCCAATATTTCCTGTTTTTAGACCTTGTTGATTTGTCAGTGAACTATTTTATCCCAACACTAAGCCTGTATCACATGGTTGAAGCCAGAAGTGGTATGCTATTATATGTGTATATATATCATCTCTTCCTAATTCCAAAATCCATGACTTTAACTTAGTAGCTTAAAATCAGCCGTTGTGGGAGTATTTGTACAACGAAAGTCTGGCAGTAAGAGCTTTATTTTTTTTTTTTCTCAGAGAACAGTTTACCAACACAACACTGATTGAAGGTCAGCTATAAATTGCAGAAAAACTTTTTAAAACCCTAGTATATAGCTTAACATAATTCCGCTTTTGAAATATTTTGTGCATAGTTTAGAAAGGAAATTTAAAGGAAAGATATTTAGAATGTAAGACAAAGAATCCTTTGAAGGAACCTAAGAACTATGTCCCTAGCAACAAGTGTTTGGTAACCAAACACAAAAGGTAAAAATCCTGTGGCTTCACCCTAAAGTCTTTTGCATTTGAAATTGAAGACTATCTTTAACTTCAAAGTAAAAAAACTATGGTAATAATTGAGAATTTTTTTGCAGTAATATTATTTTATACTTGCTAAACTGTAGTAATCTTAAAATTTTATATTAAAATTTAGCAAAATTGATACCAAAAATACATGAAAATATCTTGAAGGTCCCATAGTTTTTCTAAGCTCTTTTGAGTATATCATTAAGCTTTGGTATTAATAGATTCTTTTGAGTCAAGTACTGGTAAGAAATCAGTTCTGCTGAAGTTGAGTAATATAGAAAAGCTAAGGTCTAGAAACCAGGAACCAATTTAGATACAAGCAGAATCAGGGAATTGCCAGAGTATTACTTGAGCTTTGTTTAGGAGATTTTTTAACTGTCTAAACAAATGCATATAACATGGACTAAGTCTTCTAATGAGATTCTAAAACTATGTTCTAATTTAAGTCTGAACAGGAATTAAGAATAACTCAAAGTGAATTTGATCGCCAAGCAGAGATTACCAGGCTTCTGCTAGAGGGAATCAGCAGTACACATGTAAGTGTTCATTTATTGGAAATTCATTTGGAACAAAAGTCCTGAGGCAATTTGGGTGGGAAAAACTGAACTTCCTTTTCAGTCATTTATCAAGAAAATGTAAATCGTGGCATTTTCCAAGATATGTGAAGAAATATTTTAAATTTTTGTTTACACCTCATCACCTAGTTCTCCCACCGTCGTCATATCCACTTGTTGGGATTTACTGGCTAAGCAGAGTTCGTTACTATACAGAAATAGTCTTAAGCCTTGTAGTAAGATGCTAGATATTGGTGATGCTCTTTCAGTACAATGTTGTGCTCTGTCTCCCCTTTGCATTTGCCACTTTAAGCAGATTATAGAGCTAAGAACTAACTATAACTTTGTTTTACAGGCCCATCACCTTCGTTGTCTGAATGACTTTGTAGAAGCCCAGATGACTTACTATGCACAATGTTATCAGTACATGTTAGACCTCCAGAAACAACTGGGAAGGTGAAAATTTACTTTTCACATATAAAACTCCTGATAAGAGAAGAAATTTCCAATTTTTGCATGTGAACTAATAGTAGGAATGAAGATTAGAATTTAAAGACTTTAGAATTGGATTTTTTTTCTTTTTTAGGAAAGTAATTATCAGACTTCTGAGGTAACAAAACATTTTGAACTGTCTAGCACAGAAGAATGTTAACAGAGATGAGATGATAATTTAATTGAATACCTTTTTAGTGCTCTATAAAGAAAGCTTGAAAGTGTTTGAGTTCACTTTTCTCTGGCTGCTGAATACTTTTTGCTATAGGTTGAGGAATATATAGTTGCACTGACACTTAGTTACCCGTAAAGATAAACTAATTTATACTTTTTCATTACTTACTATATTGAAAAAAAAAGTTTAAGAATATTCTGTAAGACTTCATGTCCACTGATGTGATTATTTTGAGTATGATAATATACTTTAAAGCAAAATGATAGTATGTAAAGCACACGTAGCCCAATCATTCATTCATCAAATATTTGTTGACTACCTACCATGTGCCAAGCATTATTTTATATTCCAGGATTATATTAGTAAACAAAACAGGCAAAAATGCTTGCTGTTATGGAGCTCACATTAGAAGGTGACACTAGAAGTAAAATTATGTACACAGGACAAGTATGATCTCCATTCTCACACTTAGTCTAGGTAGAAATACAGGCCATTGGTGGACAGGCCATGGGATAAGCAGAAAGGTAAAAGTACAGAGTATTGGGTGAGGGCTTCTAACTGTGACTTAAGTACCTTTAACAAAGTTTCCCAGATGAAATTATCTTAGTAAGAATAAGCTAGATGATGAAAGGGGCACAGCTGAACATTTTCCAAGCAAAAGAAGAACATGTAAAAAAAAAAAAAAGGCCCAAGGAAAGAGAGTAGTATGGTAAGTTCGGGGAACTGATAGTGGTTCATTCTTGTTGGATCATCGTGTCCAAGTTAAGAGTAGAATGGTAGTTGAGTCTAGAGGAGCTAAGCAGAGTCATACCACTAATGGCCTTTAAAGTAAGTTACAGTAAGGAGTTCAGGATTTATATAGCAAGAAACCATTAAAGCAAGGGAGTGATACGTGTCATTTGAAGGAGGAATATCAAGGAAAATTTTTTCAAGAAACAAGATAAAAAAAATAAAGTTACTTTGCTGTTCCTTTGTGCACATTAATCCTTCAAAATTAGGCCTAGAACAAAATTAGGCACATCCACAAAACCAGCTGTAGATCTTAAAAATGAGTTATAGCCTAATGTCATTAGTTATTCTAACGGAATTTACGGAAGGATTTACATTTGTATATATTAGAGGTTTTGTTAGTGATATTAATAATCTGAAGGCAGAACACCACTTTATCTCCACATCATTACAACTATTTTAAGTCCAAGAAGCCTTAGTACTTCCTTCCCACTTTGTCCTGAAACTCTGGGAGTACAGCAAAGGGGTTGCTCTTGTTATCATTCATATTTGCATTCTGCTTAAAGCCACGCAATGCTTGAAACTCAGCTATATAAAAAAATATCTAGTTATTACTGCACTTAAGGATAAGCTCCAACATAATAAGGTAAAACCAGTGCTTTAATTCTAGAAAAGAAAGTAGCTTGTCTCTCTGCCCTCAAAAAATTACATTACTGCTAAGGACCAATGAGAGTGGAAGAAATTTCAGCCCTTTAATTTGTTTTAAGTTATGCTTTTTAAGACAGTACATAGAAATATTCAAATGTAGAACTTTACAAATCATCCAGATCCACACCAAAAAATTCAAAAGCTATTTATGAAGAGTAGAACCAGGTTGTGTTGTTAATAGTTGTAATAGCAGTACCAACAGGCAGTAGTAGTAACTAAATAACAGCAATCACTTCTGTAGGGCTTACGTTGTGCCCAGGCACTCTTCCAGATACCTCATATGTGTTATTAACTTTATAATTCTCACCACCAAATGAGGTGGGTACCGTTATTGTTCAGATGTCAAAAATAAGGAAACAGAAGTACTTGTCAGAAGATTACTAAATGTGTTTTAATAATTGGAAGGGTTTTACATATCAACCTAGTAATGGCTTAATTGATTGACATTATTACAATATGAGTAATTTCTATGATTTTTTTAGATGTTTCTATAAAAGTTCTTAGAAGGTGAAAATGGCCATACAGTTTTTTGGGTTTTTTTAATCTGTACAAAATTGACTTAGGTAGACTTCAGTGGCTAAGCAAAGACTAATTATACTAGGAAATTTAAAAGTGAAATTCATGTTATAAAAAAGGCATGTGTATGTATACATGTAAATGGAAAAAGAGCTTATTTTTTTTATTTTCAGAAATATATGTATTTAATCATTGCTGAGGAACCACACTCACTGAGGAAGGGATGCTAGGAAATGTGGTCTTAATTTTAGAGAGTAAAACCTGAATTAGAAATTATTTCTTTTTATCATTAGAACACTTGATCCATCAGAGAAACATCTACTTTTAATTGTTAAAATGCACTGTTCTAGGCATGGAGGATACAGTTAAACAAAACAATCAAAATCCCTGCCTTCATGGAACCTACATTCTATTTGGAGGTAGAAGGGAGCAGAAAATCAATATGTATGTAAGTTATATAGTATATTAGAAGGCAAGAAATGCTATAGAGAAAAAGATAGCAGGGAAGTACCTTGGTGGGGGCACAGAGAAAGATGTGAGAAAACAAAGCATGCAGCCATCTGAGAGAAGATGCTCCAGGAGAGGGTGCAGCAAGTACACAAACCCTGAAGCAGAAAGATAGCTGGCATGTTGTAGGAACAGCAAGGAGGGCTTGGCTAGAAATGAACAGAGGAAACACGTAGGGCTTTGAAAGCCACTGTGTTTAGACTTTGGTCTTTACTCAGAAATGAGGAGCCATTGGAGAGTTTTGAGCTGAGAAGTGATGTAATTTTAGCTTTAACAGGATCATCTGGCTGCTGTATTGAGGATAGATGTTCGTGGGCATGGGTGGAAGCTGACAGACCTGTTTTGAAATTATTGCAATAATTTAGTCAATAATCCAGTTAGAAGATGATGTGGTTCGGATCAGGGTGATTATGGTAGATGCGATGGAAGTGGTCAGCTTCTGGGTGTGTCTTAAAGTTAGAGCCAGCAGGGTTTGCTGACAGACTATATGTGTATAGGACTTGAGTCAAGAATTACTGCAAGGCCAGGCGCGGTGGCTCACACCTATAAGCCTAGCACTCTGGGAGGCCGAGGCGAGCAGATTGTTTGAGCTCAGGAGTTCGAGACCAGCCTGAGCAAGAGCGAGACCCCATCTCTACTAAAAATATAAAGAAATTAATTGGACAACTAAAAATATATAGAAAAAATTAGCCAGGCATGCTGGCGCATGCCTGTAGTCCCAGCTACTTGGGAGGCTGAGGCAGTAGGATTGCTTGAGCCCAGGAGTTTGAGGTTGCTGTGAGCTAGGCTGACTCCACGGCACTCACTCTAGCCCAGGCAACAGAGTGAGACTCTGTCTCAAAAAAAAAAAAAAAAAAAAGAATTACTGCAAGTTTTTGACCTGGTCAACTGAAAGAATGGAATGGTAGTTATTAAAATGGGGAATGCCACAGGAGGAGCAGGTTTCAGGGATTGGGCAAGGGAGAGCAGATTAGGTATATCAGAAGCCCAGTTTTAAACATGTTAAGTTTGAGCTGTCTATTAAATATTTAAATGGAGCTATCCAAATTTAGGATATGCAAGTGTGGAGTGTGGGGGTGGGGGGATGAATTAGAGATATAAATTAGAGAGTCATCAGCATATCAAAGATCTTTAAAGCTTTGAGATTAGATGAATCACCAAAGGAGTAAGTATAGAGAAGAGAGGATGACCAAGGACTGAGCCCTGTAGTACTCCAATATTGAGAGCTGAGGAACCAGGCGAGGAGAATGGTAAAGAGTGAGCAGTGAGGTACTATTAAACCACAAGCGTGGGCCTGGAAGTCAAGTGAAGAACATGTGTGAAAATGGAAAGGTGTGGTCACTAGGCAGGTCAAGTGAATTGAAGACCAGATTGACGATTGGATTTGGGAACACTGAAGTCATTGCTGACCTTGACAAGAGTAGTCTTGGTGAAACAGTAGGGGCAAAGTGTGTTTGTAACATAAGAGACTGGGAGGAGAGGAATTGTGACAGTAAGTTTAGGTAAATCTTTGAAGGAGTGTTGCTGTGAAGAGAACCAGAGAAATGGAGCAAGAGCCAGAGGAGAGAGTAGAGTCTAGTGATTTTTGTTTGTTTTTTAAGATAGGAGAAATAAGAGCATGTTTGTAAGCTGATGGGAATGGTAGAATAGATGTAGAAATTATGATAACGTGAGAGAGAAAAGGAAGAACTGCTAGAATGATGTCCTTGAGAGGCAAAAGGGGATGTGATTTTGTGCTCGTGTGGAAGAATCAGCCTCAGGCACATAGACAACTCATCTGTAGTAAGAAAAGAAATGACAAAAAAGCATGTTCGTTTCCTGGTTGTTCTTTTTCCTCTCAGTTAAAAGGAAACAAGCTCATCAGCTGAGTGTAATAGTTAGAAGAGAATTGCTGGAATTTTGAAGATGAATGAGACAGTATGAAATAGTCATCAGGAGAATGGAAAGTGAAAGTGAATGAATGAACTAGAGAGATGTAGTATAATTGCCAGGCAGCATGATGTACCTACTTAAGGGTCCTAATTATAAATTGAATGTAAAACCAAACAAACAGCAAGCTTTCCTATTTTTCTCCTGTCACAGTAGATGCATGGATACTGAGTAGGTAAATAGATTTTTACTGAAAGTACGGTGAAGTGAGGGGGCAT
>CAUYSK010002414.1:0-17379 GCA_963575035.1 Avahi laniger | reverse complement strand
CCCATTAGGCAATAACACCCCATTCTCTTTTCCCAGCCCCTGATAACCTTTCATACTTTATGTTTCTATGAATTTACCTATTCTTGATATTTCATCTAAATGGAATTATATGACACTTGTCTCTTTGTGTCTGGCTTCTTTGGCTCCCCATTGTCTAGGGTATGGCTTGCATTTAAAACATATAATACGTGTTTAATAAGTGTTTTCTGAATTATTTAATAAGATAGTGAAAGGATTAAAACATGATTTTAATATGATATGTATTTTTTCTTATTTTCTTAGGATGGCTGGCTGTGGTGAAATTGATCACTCAATAAACATGCTTCCTACGAACAGGAAAGCAAATGAGTCCTGTTCTAATACTACACCTTCTCTAACCGTCCCTGAATGTGCCATTTGTCTGCAAACATGTGTTCACCCAGTCAGTCTGCCCTGTAAGCATGTTTTCTGCTATCTGTGTGTAAAGGGAGCTTCTTGGCTTGGAAAGCGGTGTGCCCTTTGTCGACAAGAAATTCCCGAGGATTTTCTTGACAAGCCAACCTTGCTGTCACCAGAAGAACTCAAGGCAGCAAGTAGAGGAAATGGTGAATATGCATGGTATTACGAAGGAAGAAATGGGTGGTGGCAGTATGATGAGCGCACTAGTAGAGAGCTGGAAGATGCTTTTTCCAAAGGTAAAAAGAACACTGAAATGTTAATTGCCGGGTTTCTATATGTTGCTGATCTTGAAAATATGGTTCAGTATAGGAGAAATGAACATGGACGTCGCAGGAAGATTAAGCGAGATATAATAGATATACCAAAGAAGGGAGTAGCTGGACTTAGGCTAGACTGTGATGCTAATACTGTAAACCTAGCAAGAGAGAGCTCTGCTGATGGAGCGGACAGTATATCAGCACAGAGTGGAGCTTCTGTTCAGCCTCTAGCGTCGTCTTCTGTAAGGCCTCTAACGTCAGTAGATGGTCAGTTAACAAGCCCTGCAACCCCATCCCCTGATGCAAGCACTTCTCTGGAAGACTCTTTTGCTCATTTACAACTCAGTGGAGACAACATAGCTGAAAGGAGTCATAGGGGGGAAGGAGAAGAAGATCATGAATCACCATCTTCAGGCAGGGTACCGGCACCAGACACCTCCATTGAAGAAACCGAATCAGATGCCAGTAGTGATAGTGAGGATGTATCTGCGGTTGTTGCACAGCACTCCTTGACCCAACAGAGACTTCTGATTCCTAATGCAAATCAGACAGTACTTGATCGATCAGATCGATCAGGAACCGATCGATCAGTAGCAGGAGGTGGAACAGTCAGTGTCAGATCTAGAAGGCCTGATGGACAGTGTACAGTAACTGAAGTTTAAATAAAGTCTTTAACTCCATGCTTAATGTTGAAAGGGTTATCTGTAAATTTCTGCCCACATAACATTATACTCATCCCTAGTAGTGCATTTTGGGAATTGGGGTGGGAAAGGGGTATGGGAAGGATAGACCTATAATTAAAATGTCTAACATGTCTCTGTTGAGAGAAATTTATTTAATGTAAGGAGTTTGTGTGTTAATAGTGAGAGCCATTTAGTAATAACCCAGTTTTCTTGAGGTCTGTTTACTTTATAGTTTTTTTTATTGTTGTTAATTTCTTTAGTTCTTTTGGCCAATGTGTGTGTATTATCTGTGCATTAATGGTCCTCATCTGACTTTTGCATTGTGTCTTATTTTTCTGCATGGATTGGTGTAAAACCATTACTAAAATTTGGCAACTATGAGGTGTTTGATATCATGAGCAGGAAGCTTAATTTAATGTGAGAATAGATGTGAATCTGGGATTTTAAAATAGATGAATAACAACTACTTTATAGTAAAGTTATTGAAATGGAAATGTAAACAAAACAGCTAATAACTTATGTTTCAGAATCTTCGTAACACACTTCATGGCGTTCCCATGGGCTTTGCTGTCTAGTCTTTAGAGTCTGAAGTTTCTCTTGATCCACATTTTTCTTTTTGATTACAAAATTTATAATTTAATAAATACTAGAGTTTATCAAAATTAATTTGTCTCTTGTTTGAGTGTGGAAGGGGATGGAAACATTTTGACATTTGTGGTCAAAGGTCTTTAAAAAAGTGGTAGTTTGAATTGATTGTATTCAGCTTAAATACTCAACTGTTCAGAAAAGTTTGATTTCTTCACAGAGAGTATTTAAGCAGAATTTATAGGTAGTGCATACGGAATAAATATGTATGGAAATAAACCTAAAGCCTGTGGCACTTAAATTTCTCAAATAGCTGATATCATTAATATTTTATATTTTCCTTACCAATCTTCATTAGTGGTCTAACACTCTGGATTAAATGGCAGACATATAAATAGCATTAGCAGACACAAACTTACTTAACACAAAATGGCTGTAGATCACATAATCCACTTTTATTGTATAGTTTTTATATCTGTGGCAAGGTAGAAGTACTGAGTTGACATGGTAATCTAGAATTTGTCTCTGGAAAAAAAGTAATGTGAGTTTGTCTTACTATATTTTCCTAACTCAAAACAGTAGGATCATGTTGATAAAGCATAATGCAAGTTTTTTTACTATGATACTCATGTGAATTGAATGTTATAATAGCAAATAAAAACTGTCACTACTTTGAAATTTATCTTTTACCTCTTGTGATAGGTCAGAATTAGGACTTAATTCTTTGACTTACACGGTTTTTTAAAAGTGTTACTGGGATAATCATAAAAGTTTTGAGTTGTGCATTTTTCTTACATTTACTTTTTTTATTTCAAAATATTAATGGGGTACAAATGTTTTTGTCACATGGATAGCTTTTGTAATGCTTGAGTCAGGGCTATTAAGTGTGCCCATCACCCGAATAGTGTTCAATGTACCCATTAGGTAGGTTTTTGCCCCTCTCCCCTCACTTGATAGCCAATGACTTTTCTGTCTGTGCACATGTATGCCCATCAGTTAGTTCCAATTTATTAGAGAGCACGTGTGTTTGTTTTCCTATTCTTCAGATACTTCATCATACATTTGCTTTTACGAGATAGCTAGTTATAAAAGAAGGTTAGCTGTTTATCAGGAAAAAAATAGAAATCTGATATAAAATGCAAATTTATGTTGCAGGATGCTTCATGAGTCCCTTTGAGTAGTTTCAATTTTAAAACTACATTAACAGTAGTAGTTATTACTAGTTTGGAAATTCCAGGTCACACAAATGGATGGCCAATTTGTAGAATCAGTTGACTTTTTATATCATGTCTGTCACTGTTGAGTAGATAATTTAAGGTTGAAAACTAATTATTAAAAGATCAAATAAAGCTCCAAATTTGTAGAGTGTAGTGAGGTGCTTTCTGTTTCCAGGAAGGAAAAACAAATTTTATGAAAAATAACCCCAGGAAGAGGTTTTCTGTAGAAGCTTTTCCTTTTAAACAATGATCTTTGGTTACAAGCTAAAAACTATTACAGAAATATAAGCACTGATAGCAATAATTTTTAAGACAAAAGTTATATATTTTAGCCAAATGTTCCAGATTACTTGGTAAATACCCAAGTGAGTATTTAGTTAAAAAAAAACTAGGCCAATGAGTTCAGATATTAAAAATATAATTGAGTACAAATTTTTGTAGTAAAAGTCTACTAATGAGAAAAACAGCATTCTTTGGAGGGGACATTCAGCTTATTACATTTCCCTATCAGCAAATTTTCTGTTCATCTGTGAATGCTGACCTGTAATGAGATTTTGCATTATATTACATATTTCATCTTTGAAAATTCTTTTCACACAGACAGGTACTGCTAAGTACTGCAGTTCATAAGCGTATGATTTTAATTGAGCATATTCATTGCTTGGAAGGGATTTACAGAATTTTATTAGGTTCTTCTCTATATTTGCCTTTTAGCATGTCATTACATTGCAGATTAATCATTTCCAATTGAAGGTTAGGTGAAAACAACTCAATTGCACAGACAAATGTATTTGGAAATAAAGAAATTTCTTGCATCTTCTTCTAAAATGTGCTGCTGAAACTAAGCTCAGAAAATTTACCCACTATTTGTGTGAGAATGGAGATTTCACTTCTTTTAATTTCTGACATCGCGGTAAGCTTATAAAGCTTATTAATACTATTTGTGATTCAAACCTTAGTTGTCATTAAAATGACTTTCCCATAGTATATGTTTCACATATAAGCACTATTTTGCCTTATAATTTTAGTTTTTTTTAATCTCAGAATATTACAGGGGTACAAATAATATGGTTATATGGATTGCTTTTGTACTGCTTGAGACAAAGTTGTAAGAGTGCCAGTCTCCTAGACAAGTGTACATTGTATCAGTTAGGTATGATTTCACCCATTCCCCTTCTCCCCTCTGCCACCCCCGTTTGATTTCCATTGAGTTTTCCTATTTTGCACATGAGCACTCTTCAGTTAGTTCCAGTTTAATAGTGAGTAGATGTGGTGTTTCTTTTTCCATTCTTGCAATACTTCACTTAGGAGAATGGTCTCCACTTCCATCCAGATTGTATTAATTCTTTTTTTTTCTTTTTTTGTGGCTGAGTAGTACTCCAGGGTATACAGATACCACATTTTATTAATCCGCTCATGAATTGATGGGCACTGGGTTGACTGCACATCTTTGCAATTGTGAATTGTGCTGCAATAAACATTCCCGTGCAACTGTCTTTTTGATAAATGACTTTTTTTTTTCCTTTGGGTAAATACCCAGTAGTAGGATTGCTGGATCAAATGGCTGGTCTACTTTTAGTTCTTTATTTCCATACTGTTTTCCATAAAGGTAGTATTAGTTTGCAGTCTTACCAACAGTGAATAAGTGTTCCTTTCTCTCCCCATCCACACCAGTATCTATTGTTTTGGGAGTTTTTATAAAAGCCATTCTGACCGGGGTTAGGTAATATCTCATTGTGGTTTTGATTTGCATTTTCCTGATGATTAGTAATGTTGAGCATTTTTTCATATATTAATTGGCCATTTGTCTATCTTCTTCTGAAAAGCATCCATTATATATTTTGCCCACTTTTTAATGAGGTTGTTTGATTTTTTCCTTTCTGATTTGCTTGAGTTCTTTGTAGATTCTGGTTATTATCCCTCTTATCATCAGATGTACAATATGCAAATATTTTCTCCCATTCTGTAGGTTATCTGTTTGTTCTGTTGATTGTTTCCTTGGCTGTGCAGAAGCTTTTTAATTTAAAAAGTCCTATTTATTCATTTTTGTTGTTGCTGTGATTGCCATTGGGTCTTTAAAAATGTTGAGGAAATGCACAAAATCTTGGAAACACACAACTCCCGAGCCTCAATCAGGAAGAAATAGAACTCCTGAACAGACCAATATCAAACAATGAAATTGAAGCAGCAATAAAAAGTCTTGCAACAAAAAAATGTCCTGGAACAGACGGTTTCACAGCAAAATTTTACTAGACCTACAGAGAAGAACTGGTACCCATACTACAGAAATTATTTTATAACATTGAGAAGGAAGGAATCCTCTCCAACTCATTCTGTGAAGCCAGTATCACCTTAATACGAAAGCCAGGAAAGGACACAACAAAAAAGGGAAACTACAGACCAATATCCCTTATGAATATCGATGCAAAAATTCTTAATAAAATTCTAACAAACCAAATTCAGCTGCACATCAAAGAAATAATCCTTCACGACCAAGTAGGCTTCATCTCAGGGATGCAAGGAGGGTTCAACATATGTAAATCCATAAATGTCATTCACTGCATAAACAAGCAAAAACAAAGACCATATAGCCATCTCAACAGATGTAGAAAAAGCATTTGACAAAATTCAGTACTCTTTTATGATAACTCTAAACAAAATATGCATGGATGGAACATACTTCCAAATTATAAAAGCCATATATGACAAACCCACAGCCAACATCATACTGAATGGGGAAGAACTGAAAGCATTCTCACTTAGAATTGAAACTAGACAAGATCGCCCATTGCCACTACTTTTATTCAGCATAGTGCCAGAAGTCCTTGTCAGATGAAGCAGGCAAGAGAAGGAAATCAAGGGTATCCAAATAGGATAGAGGAAAGAAGATGTCAAACTATCATTCTTTGCTGATGATGTGATCTTATGTCTAGAATACCTGAAAGACTGCCAAAGACTCCTTGAAGTGGTAAGTTCAGCAAAGTCTCAGGTTACAAAACCAATGTATACAAATCAGTAGCATTTCTATACACCAGCAACAGTTAAGCTGAGAATCAAGTCAAAGACACAATACCTTTCACAATAGCAACAAAGAAAATAAAATATGTAGGAATATATTTAACCAAGGAGGTGAAAGACCTCTACAAGGGGAATTACGAATCACTGAAGAAGGAAATCACAGAGGATGTAAACAAATGGAAGGACACATGCTCGTAGATGGGCAGAATCAACATTGCTAAAATGTCCATACAAAATGATTTACACATTCAATATAATCCCCATCAAAATACCAACATCATTTTTTTCAGATCTAGAAAAAATATCTGTGCTTCATTTGGAACCAGAAAAGAGCCTGAATAGCGAAAGCAACCTTAAGCAAAAGGAACAAATCTGGAGGCGTCACTCTACCAGACTTTAAGCTATATACACTACAAGTAACTACTGTAGTAACCAAAACAGCATGGTGCTGGCACAAAAATGGAGACATAGAACAATGAACAGACCAGAGAACCCAGATATAAAATCATTCACATACTGCCTTCTTATCTTTAACAAAGCAGATAACAATATACACTGCAGAAAATAATCCCTATTCAATATTGGGTACTGGGAAAATTGTACAGCCACATGTAGAAGATTGAAAGAGGATCCTTATCTCTCACCTCTCACTAAAATTATTTCAAGATGGATAGCAGACTTAAACCTAAGACATGAAACCATAAGAATTTTAGAAGAAAATGTTGCAAAATATTATTAAAAACCATCAGAATATTAGTAGTAGCCTTCAAATTAATTCTGATGTTCACATTTAATATCATTTAACATTAATACGTATCACTGGAGCTTTATAGTTTGTCCACATTTTTAAAAACTATTTATTAAATTTTCCTTTCTTAGCAATAGCCTCTAAATTTACAGGTCCACCCCAAAGTGTTCCTAAAAGATCTCTTTCATTCTGTAATGCCTCCTCTAAATATAGCTCTTTTCCTGAACAAACAGATTTTTTCAAAGCTCTAATTACTTCTGGTGGCCCTTTGATAAATTGCGTTAGCCACTCTTCAGCCTCTTCTAGAGATTTAGTTTCATCTGAAGATTGCAAGACATCTTCAACCATTCCTACGTTTAGAGCTTTTTTTGAATCCAGTTTGATGGCCCCACTTAACACTTTGAGAGCTTGTCTACTGCCAATTATTTCAACCAGCCGGGTAGTGCCACCCCAGCTTGGTATTATGCCCATTTCCTTATGGACAAATCTGATCTCACTCTCTGGTGTCATTAACCTGAAAAAGAAAAAAGAAAAACTTAATTGTATCATCATAAAGTAGTACCCATTCATCACTTAATATGAAATCACGGATCTTTATAAGTAGATGTGTTAAAAACTGAATGTTAGAAAAACATGGCTATTTCTTCTAGAATTTAGTTTACATAGTACTTAACACTTCCCTTTGAAAACAACGTCAGCGTTTTTGTTGTGCATGTTTATCCTTTACTTTTCAATAAGAACTTTATGTTTCTTTCTAAAAGTCCAAATTTCATCCTTCTAAAGTGAGTGGTGGCCTAATGAGAAAATCAGGATCAAGAAAGGATGGGAGTAGGAAATGTTAGGTTCATACTATGGGAAAAAAAAAAAAAAAAAACCATAGTTAAAGTTCTCAACAGCCCTTGGAAAAAGAAGAAATTATGTTTTTTAATGCAGAATTTATCTAGCAAATATTTACTAAGCACTACCAATACCAGGTGGTGGTCCAGGTGCTGAGACTACAGGAGTGATCAAAATGAAATCCTTGTGCTTGGGAGCTACATTCCAATTTGGAGAGAAAGGCAATAAACCATATAATGTCAGTGGTGAAAAGTGCTATAAAGAAAATATGGGGCAAGAGACTAATGAATGAGGATATGTGTGTTGGAGGTATGCTATTTTAGATGGAGAAGGCATCTTAATATTTGAGCAGCTACCTGAGGGAGTGAGCAATATAGAAATCTGGGAGAAAGTATTCCAGGAGGAAGGAATTGCAAGCCCAAAAGTCTTGAAGTAGAACTACTTAGTATCTCTGGAGACAAGGCCAATGTAACTGGAACAGAGAAAGCAAGTAGAGTAATGGGTGAAATCAGAGAAACAGACTTACAAACTCTAGTAAGGAGTTCAGATTTTATTTTTTAAGTGTGCAGTTATTTAGAAGAGGTCAATCAAGGGATTCGCAATCTGGTTAACGAGGGTTGTTCTGGTTGCTGTATACATGAAGACTTTTTATTTAGCATTTCATAGCACTTTGAGGAACTGGCCATACAACTATGGCAGAGCCAGGATTTAAACCCATGCAGTTTGGCTTCAATGTGTCCTCTTAACTTCATGGTGCATACAATCGTTGGCGAGACAAAAGTGGAAGCAGGTATACCAGTAAGAAAATTGATGGTGGCTTGGGTTAGACTCATAGCAGTGATTTCCTATAGCAGGGTTTCATTTTTCCCAAATCATGGGATTTTTATGAACAGTGATTAACACGGAAAGTGTAACAAATAAACGGGAGTTAACGCAAAGAAATTGGTGGGCCTAGTGAAAGGCTTCACATCTGCCAGTTAAATATTTCTATACTGTCAACAAACTGAGTAAAGCTGTATGGTTTAGGAAATAGTTTATTTTGACTGCATGCTTCCATGAGAAGCTTTCAGTGTGTTAAAACCTAATTTGGACCAAATATCAAGTCTGAATTTTAACTGTATAAGAAAAAATTTTGCTTTCAAACCACTCATTATATAAAGGAAAACCTTTAGTTGGTTTGACTTTCCAAACTGTTAAATGATCAATTGCAGGTGATTTGGTTCTGTTAGCACCAAGAGGGGACTCAGTTCTTGACCCTTTAGTCAGGAGAAATATTCCAGTATAGAATTCCCACAAAATCTTATTTTTTAACCCACTGGGAGACTTTCTCATCACTGCTATGAAACAGTGATGTAGATGTAGAAACAAAGGAAAATATACCTCTATTATGAACATATACCTCTGAGGCAAATAGCTATGAAAACAGTAATTTTTAAAAATTTTTAAATAGGGAGAGAGAACAAGTCTCATAAGAATCTGAATCTAGTGTAAAATTGTGAAAGGAGTACTGCCTTGTTATAATAAACAGAAAACAATGTCAAAAATTAAGAAGGAATAGAAATTATAGAAATGTCTAATAGCCTTAGAGATAGGAATATTGTTAATATTGAACCTAATTCTATAAAGCTTTTCACAGAATGAATTAAACATGTAACTTTTTAAATTTAATCCTGGAATTGTTATTGGTGTTGGCTCAGAGCTATGCCTACAATGGAGTATGTAAAAGATTATGTCAGGAATAAATTCATTTAGAATCAGCTAACTATAAAAGTTGGTTAAAGTCTTCAGTGTTGGGATAATGCAGATGATCTATCACAACAAAAGTTATTATCTATGTAAGCACATTTATATTTGGAATTCTTTGCTTCTAATGAAGAAACATCATTATCTTTATACCTTTTTTTTCCTTTATTTTACAAGGTAAAGTGCTCCTTTTTGAATTATATTTCACATCTCTAACAAATCTTGACGTAATCTTTGTGAAAATACTTGTGTTCAAACTCTGACATCCATTCTTTATAAATCATATGCCTAGGGTATAGTTTTATACTGAAACACATTTAATATATAGGGTGTCCCAAAAGTCACCATACATAGGGAAAATGGGAAATTGTAGCTAAATGTACTTTTATTTACAAAACATTCATTACAAAATTTTACAGAATTTTTCCTTTGGAGACTTTTGGGACACCCTGTACATTAAATAGATATGACCAAAACATTCATTGGTGATAAAAGAACACAGGTAGTGTACTTGACAATGACAGACATATACAGTATTTAGATGGTAACCTTTCACAAAACTCTTTATTAACCTAAAAATCAAAGTACAAAATTTTAAAAGTTGAAAAACATAATTTAAGAAGACATCCAATCAAGATACATCCAAAACCAGAAACTACTTCCTGATCTTACAGATTTATATAATAATTCCTTTTAGAGTTTAGATGCAGTCACCTGATAATGTAATTTACTGTAGGGGATAATCTATTAATCTGTGTGGAATAGTGGAAGATTTAGCTCTTATAATTCTGAAGATTTACAACAGACTCAATTTATAAAACCACATTAAACTTTCTTATTTTGACACATAAAAGAATTATAAGTGTCTTCTGGCTGTTTATTAGTAAAATTGTTATTGGCAATGTTTAAAATTTCCTGTGACATTCTGGGGGAGAGGAGATTAAAGTAATCAAAAGTGGATATGTTTCTTGTTACTACTGTCTATATGAAACAACGTTATAGGAAAAACTACCCACAACTGAAGAAAGTGGATCACCTTTGACAAAGTAAAGTGTTGATGATATGTAGAAGGACTGTTCAGTCAGCTACCACTTTCTGAAGAGTTAACTATTAAGTGTCAGGTCTTCGAACAAATGTACACAACAAAAACAATTCTAAAAAGAAATTATCAATTTTTACTGAAATAGTTTTTAGTAAAAGTTATACAAGAAAGTTTTGTAAAAATGTTTATTATTAATATTAAATAAAATTACTTCTAGTAAACTCTGTGATAAAGGATAGAAACATATAAATAATTGAATTAGGAGACTGTACAGCTTTGATTATGAAGTGCACAGACTCAGAAGCCAGACTACTGGGCTTGCTATCCTAGCATGGCCACTGGACTGGCTACACACTGTATCTTGTAAAACACTGCAGAGGAAAAGGACATATGGTATAGAGGAGGATGAAGAAGATTCATCTCTAGATCCTAGGAAGCTACTTAACATCTCTGGGCCTTGGTTTGTTTGTCTATAAAAATACATGTAACAATAGTACTTATGCCATAAAATTATTATGAGTGTTAAATGAGTTAATATGTGATGGGTACTTAGAACATATATCCGAAGTTATTTTATAGATAAGCTTGGATTGTGTCTGTACGGTTAAAAAAAAAAAAATCAGTGTGAAATTGTCTGCCTTAACTGCATCTACAGCAGAACACAGTATTAAACTTTTATTTGGAAATATAAAAGTTGTATATATTTTTTAGTCTAACACATACTAAATTCTATGTACTAGCTTTTATTTAGTCATATTTATAGGTAAGTACAATTAATAGTAGTGTTTCTGCTAGAGAGGTAGAAGTTGTTTCCCAGATTAAAATCACTCAATCCCTCAAGTATTCAAAGTAAAAGAGTTATATTCACACTGTATTCACCCAGAAAATAATGCTATACTATCCGTCCTCAATGTTGATTATATAAATGGAGACCACAAAACATATGCAATTTTTATATTTCCAAATAAAGTTAGAATTAATGCTGTGTTCTGCTATAGATATGGCTGAAGCAGAAGATTAAAGATTTTTAAAAACAA
Organism: Avahi laniger; assembly: GCA_963575035.1. NCBI lineage: Eukaryota > Metazoa > Chordata > Mammalia > Primates > Indriidae > Avahi > Avahi laniger. Next base: position 5,774 of record CAUYSK010002414.1, on the reverse strand, counting down.
TATTGGTAGACACTTATCCTTCTAAAATTTCTTAAGGAGAATTGTGTAATAAAAGTAACAGCATGAATATCTTGAAATTTTAAAGAAAGCATTGATGTTACAAAATTAACACAATGTCATAAATTTAAAATTTGGAATCACTGATTGAAACAAGCTTTAGTCTAGGGCCAGAAACTGCTAGTCCTTTTACACTGAGACCCAAAGACAACAAAGCAAACTTTACGACCTGGGGAAATATGGCATAGAAAATTGTAGAATTAGCAATGGCATCTCTGACCGCAAACAATTTAAACATCATACCTTGAACATAAACTTAATTTTTTTGCACATATATTTTCTTGGCACCTTCTCCCTTTCTACCTGCCATCACATCACAAGACAAACTATGGACAATAGAAGGAAAGAACTCAAAAATTCTCACTATAATCTCACTTTTCTGATTTCCAGCTCTCACAGGATTGGCCTCGTGAAGCTCCATTCATTTTATACACAGACTGCTTGAGTAAGAAAGTATATGGTTGAATGAGTGAAATTTTTATCTGTGCATGTGTGGTGGCAGAGGGAGGGAGGAGCAGACAAGTAAACGTTTAGTGATATTCAAGTCTGATTTGTAATCCTAACATAATCAGAGGTGGATTTGCTTGATAATGCAGGCTGTAAAGCAAGAATTTCCAAGAAATGTGGTGACAATTACAAAACAAAGAAAGCAACATGGGCAATGTGAGTGCTTCCTGAAGTGGGCATCTCATATTCAGAGTACAGGCACTTCCAAATCAAAAATGGAATCTGTTCTTTTAGGGATGTGTGTGTATATGTGCATGCATTTATTTGTGTATGTGCAAGTTTATGTGTGAATACATTTTGCATTTTATTCATTAAGCCAGTATTTTAATAAAAGGGCTACCTACGATAAGCTCCCTTGCGGAAAGCATGTTTACAGCTCCCTTTCTTTGTAATATGCTTTGAACTAATGGGTAGCAGCTGGAAATGCTAATGTCTGGGAATGAAGGTTATTTATATTCATGAAAACAACATTAGAGATTGAAAACAAATTAGATAGATAGGTTCTAAATTATATAGTTGAGAATTTTGTTTCACTAGGGAGATGGTGGAATAAAAATGTGCTTTTCATCTGGTATATAAACAACTCAATATCCCAAAGGAAAAATGGGAAAAGAAAATGCAGCCAATTCTCTCTCTCTCTGTCTCACACACACACACAGAGAAATCAATGAACATATGAAAATGTACGCCATACCAAAAATCTCTAAAAATGCAAATTAAATTGAAGTATTATTTTTGATTATCAAAATTAGAAAAGATCTTTTAAAAGATTATACTCATTGTAAGAAATGATGTTCTCAAATAGATACTCATTTACTGCTGTTGGTAGTATAAATAGGTAAAATCCTTCCTGGAGAACAACTGGCAATTATCAAAAGCCTTGAACATTTTCATATCTTTTGATTAAATTCTTACACTACTTACAGGACATACTTTCAGGAAATAATGTGAAATGTGGATGAAGCCTTATGTATAAGGAAGTTATCACAGCATAAATCATAATACAGAAAAACTGGAAGCAATGGAACAGAATAGAAAATCTATCAACAGACCCAACTATGTATCATGTACTAGGAAATCTAGTATATGATAAGGTGGTATCTCCAGTCATTAGAATACAGAGGCTGTTTAAATAGTGTTGGAACAAGCAGCCATTTGGAAAAAAGATAAAATAAGATCCATTACTCACACCATACATAAAAATAAGCTCAAAATGGATTAGATACATAAATGTAAAACAAAACCATACAAGTACTATTATAGAAGAAAACGGAGGAATTCCTCTATAACTTAGGTTTATGTATGAAGGTTTTTTTAACTGCCACTCAAAACCAGATGCAACAACCACAAAAAAAGTTTGATGCATATGACATTTTAAAAAAACAAGGCTGCATGGCAAAAACGAATAATAACAAAAAATAAGCAAAGTCAACAGACATGACAAGCTGGGCAAATATATACAAAATATATTGAAGATAATGACAATTATCTCTAATGTTCAAAGAACTTATAAAAATTGAGGGAAAGAGACTATCTTGTGGAAAATAGGCAAAATATGAATAGATTAATTTACAAAAAAGACTTTAAAATGGTCCTTAGACATATGAAACTATGATCAACTTCACTTACTTTGAAAAATGCATATTAAAACTGTGCTGAAATACTATTCCTCACCCATCAGACTGGCAAAAACTCAAAAGCTTAACAGTAGGCTCTGTTGACAAGGCTAAGTCAAACAGGCTGGAGGGAAGACTAATCTATTTCCTATGGAGGAGAATTTGACAATAACTAACAAATATTCATTAATTTGTTAATATTCACTTAACCTTTGATTAGGCAATCCTACTTCTAGAATTTATCCTTAAGATATATTCGAATAATACCAAAAAGTATATACACAAAGTTATTCATTGCAATATTCCACATATTCAAAACAAAAAAGTCAATAAGCCAGGATGGGAAAAAATAAAAAAATTAAAACTGAGTATAAAACCTAAATGAAGCAAGTATTTCAAATGAAATCAAATCAAAGGAAGACAAAAACAACAGCAAAATAATACAAGTAACTTTTGAATACAGTATACAATACTTTGATTATTTACCCGTAGTCTGAAAGAGAAAAATATACACATGATGCAGAAAAATAGAACAAAACAGCAAAATGTTGTTATAAAATTGGTGGATCTGAGTGAATGGCATAGGGAAATTATTTGATTTATTCTTAAACCTTTTCTCAAAGTTTGTCATTATTTCAAAATAAAAACCAAAAACTATAATTCCAGTTTCTCTTGTACCAAATTCAATAGCAAAAAACTAAATATTAAGTATGGAATTGAAGTTTTACATGCTTTTGATTGCCAGAAGTGTATGCTAAAAGCCAAGCAGTCTGTCATTTTCTATTTTCTAAGGTAGTTTTGTGAGATTGTTCTCCCTTTCCTCATACACGTTTAGAATGATTAGAATTAGACAGAAAGTAGAATCAAGGAATGTTCTAAGTATTTCCTGAAGCACATTCTGGAATCTTGAGCTTGAAAGCAATCTAACAAATCATACTACAGGTATAATTACATTTAAAATAATGTTTGTATCAGAAAACCCTTTATAAATTAAGTATACAGTTATTCGCTGAATAGTGACATTTCGATCAATGATGGACCACATAAACAATTGTGATCCCTTAAGATAATAGAGCAGAAAATTTTCTGTAAACTGGTGACATTGTAGCCGTTGAATGTCATAGCACAATGAAATACTTATGTGTTTGTGATAATGCTCGTGTAAGTAAACCTGTGCTGTCAGTTGTATAAAAGTATATAGCACATACAATTAGCTACAGTACATGATACTTGATAATGATAATAAATGAAACTGGGTTGTGTATTTACTATACTATTAATTGATATTATGGAGTGTACGCTTTCTACTTATAAAAAAAGTTAACTGTAAAATAACCTCAGACAGGTTATTCAGGCAGTATTCCAGAAAAGGCATTGTTACCATAGGAGAAGACAGCTCCATGCCTGCTACTGCCCCTGAAGACGTTCCAAGTGGGACAAGCTGTGGAGGTGGAAGACAGTGACACTAATGGTCCTAACCCTCCATAGGCCTCAGCTAATGTGCATGTTTGTTTGTTAGCATTTAAAAAAAAGTTTAAAAATAATTTAAATAGAAAAAGAGCTTATAGATAAGGATATAAAGAAAGAAAATATTTTTGTATGTTTATACACTGTATTTGAGTTTTAAGCTGTTATTTCAAGAGTCAAAAAGCTTTAAAAAAGTTGATAAAGTAAAAAGTTACAGTAAGCTAAAGTTATTATTGAAGAAAGATTTTATTAATTTAGTGCAGTCTAAGTGTACAGTGTTTATAAAATCTACAGTAGTGTACAGTAATGTCCTAGGCCTTCACATTCACTCACCACTCACTCACTGACTCACTCAGAGCAACGTCCAGTCCTGCAAGCTCCATTCATGGTAAGTGCCCTATATGGGTATACCATTTTTTTTTTTATCTTTTATACCATATTTTTACTGTACCTTTTCTATGTTTACATACACAAATACTTACCATTGTGTTACAATTTCCTATAGTATTCAGTATAGTACCATGCTTTACAAGTTTATAGCCTAGGTGTGCATGTAGTAGGCTCTACCTTCTAGGTTTATGTAAGTACATTCTGCAATGTTCACACAGCAATGAAGTCACCTAATGATGCATTGCTGAAAACGTATCCCTGTCACTAAGCAGTGCATGACTGTATATGGTAACTATTACCAATGTTTTCTAAAAGTATCTAAACAAGAGTTAAAAAAATAAAAATACAGTTTACAAAATTAATTTAGAATAACAAAGTTACCGCTTTCAGTGGTAATCAAACAGAAATAGAAAAGTTAGCAACAAATAAGACAATTACATTTTCTATACCAAGCCCATATATGGTAGGCAGAATGACCGCAAAAAGATGTCCATGCCCTATGGAACCTGTGCATATGTTACCTTACATGGCAAAAGGGATGTAATTAAAGTTACATCCATCCTTAAAATAGGAAGATCATCCTGGATTATCTGAGTGGGCCCAATCTAATCATAAGAACACTTAAATGCAGACAATTTTCTCCAGATGGAGTCAGAGAGATGCAGCAGAAGGGTAAATAAAAGAGATTGAAATGTGAGAGGAACTTGAACCACCGCTGCTGGAGGGGGTCACATGGAAAGCAAGAGAAGGAATGCAGGTAGCTTCTAGGGGCAAAGACTCACTCCTTGCTGACAGTCAGCAAGGGAACAAGAACCTCAGTTCTACAAGAACCTAGAACTGAATTTTGCCAATTGGAACTTGGATGAGCCTGGAAGTGGATCCTCCCCTGCAGTCTTCAGAGCCCACTCCAAATGACTGATTTTGGCCTTGTGAGACAAAGTTTAGAGAAATCAGTTGAGCTCAGCCAGACTTTGGATTTATATATCCGTGAATAATAAAGATGTTTTAAGCCACTAAATTTGAGGACATTTATTATGGCATCTATAGAAAACTACTACACATATAAACATTTTCTTATTTTATATTTCATTGTAAATAGTTTTAATTTGTCATGGTGGATTACAAAGTTAAAAGCAAATTATTTTATTACATTTCTAGTTTTTAGTTTCCTCAGTTGTATCACTAAAATGGAAATATGCATGAGTGACTAGATTCTGAACATTGATGAATGCCCACTTTTAATTCATATGCTAGTCTTTTGCTTTAAAAATATTTTTAAAAAGCTATTTTCTCTTGGAGTGTTTTACATAAAAATTATGACTCAACCAAATGCAATTTAAAATGAAGGTCTATATGTGCCAAGTAGACCTGTGTGTTTCTGACATATGTATTCATTAGATCTACTATCGGCTAGTGCTTACAGGGTTTTGAGGGCAAGAAGCAATGCTAGAATGCTGTATGAGCTCATTTCTTTTGTGTATTCATATTAAGTTTCTCCATCTGCTATGGTTCTTTCCACTGGTATGGATGAAAATGTTAGTGAAAATGTTGAGTGAATTCCAGGCAATCCTACAAGGTTAAGAAAGTTAAACAAGCGGCCGGGCGCGGTGGCTCACGCCTGTAATCCTAGCACTCTGGGAGGCCGAGGTGGGCGGATCATTCTGAGCTCAGGAGTTCGAGACCAGCCTGAGCAAGAGCGAGACCCCGTCTCTACCAAAAATAGAAAGAAATTAATTG
>CAUYSK010002412.1:0-22982 GCA_963575035.1 Avahi laniger | reverse complement strand
CTGTGTTTCAGCACTTCATCTTTATCCAACCATTGTGCTGAACACTTGGGGTTGTCAAAAAGAGTCCATCTTCCATCACACGTAACAATACAGCGTCGAAATGGTTCATCTTTATGTTGGGACAGCAAAGAAAGGCAAGCTTCACGACGATTTTTCTTCTGATGCTCATTTAATTCACGTGATACCCATCTATCCAGCTTCTTTACCTTGCCGATTTGTTTCAATGGGTCCAATTTTGTTGGAATAGTAACGTCAAACCTTGATTCTAAGTCATGCGTAGGTTGAGATGGATTCGCTTCCACTACAGCTTTCAGTTCATCATTATCACCTTGGTCTCAGGTCACCCAAATGGCTCATTTTCAAGATTAAAATCACCAGAATGGAACTTCTCAAACCATCAACATACTGTGTGTTCATCAGCCACATCCTTCCCAAACACTTCGCTGATATTTCGAGCTGTCTATGCTGCTTTGGTTCCATGATGGAATTCATGTTAAAAAATAAAAAGAAATTTTTTGTTTGTTTTGAGACAGAGTTCACTCTGTTGCCTAGGCTACAGTGCCGTGGCATCAGCCTAGCTCACAGCAACCTCAAACTGCTGAGCTCAAGTGATCCTCCTGACTCAGTCTCCCAAATAGCTGGGAGCTGGGACTATAGACATATGCCACCACGCCAGGCTAATTTTTCTATTTTTAGTAGAGACAGGGTCTCACTATCGCTCACGCTGGTCTCAAACTCCTGCGTTCAAGCTGTCCACCCGCCTCAGCCTCCCAGAGTGCTAAGATTATAGGCATGAGCCACTGCACCTAGCCCAATAACACAAATTTTTATATTATCCCTGGTTTCACAAAAGTTGCTCTAAAAAAAAATTGAAAGATAATCACAAGCCGAAACGTGTGTTTGGAAGAAATGAGGATATACCTTCACAATAAATAAAAACAAGTGTCAAAGTCAAACGTCAGAGATATCAACTGTCAAACTTAGTACTTAAGGAAATCAGACATTCCATACTTAATAACCAAATACTTTCCCACAGAACAATATAAGAATGAGTATCTTTGTTTCTGAGACTAGAAGATGGGAGAAAATTCATTTTAGGGATACTACATCATACAGTTCAGAGGATACTATTTATACTCCAGTCTACGCAAATGGCACCTGCTAGACAGACCACAGTACTATTTTTACTTTCTCAGATGACCCAGAAACCATATACAAACTAAGCAGGATGTAGCCATCAGTTCTGCAAGATCAGTGTCTTTAATTGTATGGATGTGAAGTCTTGATATTGGTTATACCTGGACAGAAGAAATTTGTGCCATGCTAATTCTTGGAAAAAACAAAATAATGCCAGCAAGTCTCTATTTTTAACGTACTGATAGGCTATGTTAATAGTACCCTAAAGAAGTAAAAGAAGCAACTGCTTACCAGCCCATATATCAATCTGTTCATCTTTTTTAATACTTCATTTTAGATAATAAAAGTAAATGTTCTATGTGAGCTGTAAAGCACAACATAAGTATTAGCAATTACTTTCTACTTTACCATAGTGGTTGCTGATAAGGAAGAGAAAAAAAAAAACCCTGTTCTGGTTTGCTCAATCTGAAAGCCTAGAATTTGAGTGTCTAAAGATAAGGTGCACATTTTCTGATAGCAATAGCATACTCTACATACTCTGAGAGGCAAGAGAACATACGCTGAACCACATAGGTGCTTTCTACTCCTAATCAGATATTTTGATATTAAAGGTATGGATTCAGAAATATCTATTACACCTTTGGGAAAGTGATGGGCACAAGCTGTTACATTTTTTAAAGCATAAATGAGGCTGGGAAATCTGAAAATGCGAACATTTTATCTAGCATATTTCAAGACAAGGAAGTCTCTCTAGACATCTGACAACTCTTCTTTCTTGATTATACATTTAAAAATTTAGTGAGAAGAGGCCGGGCGCAGTGGCTCACACCTGTAATCCTAGCACTCTGGGAGGCTGAGGCGGGTGGATCGCTCAAGGTCAGGAGTTTGAGACCAGCCTGAGCAAGAGTGAGACCCCCATCTCTACTAAAAAATAGAAAGAAATGATCTGGACAACTAAAAATATACCTATATATAAAAATTAGCTGGGCATGGTGGTCCATGCCTGTAGTCCCAGCTATTTGGGAGGCTGAGGCAGAAGAATCGCTTGAGTCCAGGAGTTTGAGGTTGCTGTGAGCTAGGCTGACAGCAACAACAAAAAAAATTTAGTGGGAAGAAATGGGGATAATCGTTGAAACCTAGCAGGATGCCTATTATACTAGCTACTCAATAAATATTTGTTGATTGACTGACAGAATTTTAAAGACTCTTAAGCTATCAATCAAGTATATTTTCTGAAAATCTAATTTTTACATACTATTTTAACAAAATAGAGATAACTTCTGTATTTCTTAGATACTTTCTTAGTGGTTACCATGGGGATTACAATTAACATCCTAAATTTACAACAATCTAGTTTAAATTCATACCAACTTAGCTTGGACAGTATATAAAAACTCTGTTTCTATATAGCTCTGTTTCCTTTATGTTGTTGTTATAGATTACATCTTTACACATGTCTGCCATTAACATATACTTGCTGTTTTATGCATCTGTCTTTTACATCATGAATGAAATAAAAGAAGAGTTATGAACCAACAGTACTGGCATTTATGTTTACCGGTGTAGTTACCTTTACTGGAGTTCTTTATTTCTTCATACAGTTTTGAATTACTGTCTAGCATTCTTTCATTTCAGCCTGAAACATTCCCATTTAACATTCCTTGTAGGACAGGTCTATTAGCAATGAACTCCTTTAGCTTTTGTTTACCTGGAAATGTCTTTATTTCTCCTACATTTCTGAAGGATAATTTTGCCGGATAACAGAACAACTTCATTCTTAAGTCCATTTTTTCACATGGCAAGTTATATATATAATTATAAAGATGCTAACTTACAAAGTAGATTCTCCACAATTCCTAATGCATTTTAATTTATTGAAGGTTCAAGATGATAAAATTGTAATGTGGGCAGACATCAGTGTTGAATTCAAGATAGGAAAGCTTTTTGGAAATTAGTTGCTGATTGTACTTTGATAATTAAATATACAAACCTATGATCCTTTTAGGTTCACCTAATTAGTATCAAATGAGTTTACTTAATTACAGCTATAAATTAAATGCATAGGGTTTGTCTCATCTCAAAATAATTTTATGTGCATTGTAATGTGAATTATAGAACATTAATTTGTAGTTTATCGATTATTCCCTAAACAGAGACTGGGATTCATTAGGACAAAGTTATAATGCTGTTAATAATTCATCAAAAAGCAGTTTTGATGAATAGGTCCTAGAAAAAGTTCCCAAATAATATTTGCATACATGTTCTTTAAAGGAGAGGTACACATGTGTCAGAGTTGGTAGTGCACAGACTACTTCTAGGTCCTAGAAAAAGTTCCCAAATAACATTTGCATACATGTTCTTTAAAGGAGAGGTACACATGTGTCAGAGTTGGTAGTGCAAAGTCCCAGTCTAGAAAAGTATGCTCCCCGAGGTATTCAGGTGAAGGCATATACATTCATATCCCCACCCTCATTCTGCACAGAGCTAGAACTTTTTCAATAGTTGAGGTTATAATTACTTTTTAAAAAAAGGATCTTTGAGCATAAAGATAAATAACTACAGCTCAAACTACTGTTTCTAATAAAATAGCTCTTAGCAGATGGAGAATGTAATAGATTCACTATCATATTAAGAAAGCTTCTGTTATGTCTATTATACTCAGAGCCACAAAAAAGGGGACAAAACTCTACATCTTCCTCTAGTCTGTGGATACTTTACTGTGGCAGTTACCTTTTTTCGCCCTTCCTTTTGTGATTTAAAAAAAAAAAATCTGAGAAGAAATATTTACTGCTATAAAATGAGCAGAGAATTATTAACAGCATAAATACAGACTAATCAGGGAAAGAAAACAATCTAACTCTAGAGGGCTTTTAAAGGAAATGACTATGTTGATCAATTGGAAAGAAACAGCCCAGTCCAAATGGGGCTTGCGCAATATACAATTTAGTACCTTTTAATTTGAGGGGGTGGGAGGGCTTTAACCACAAATTAAAATATTTCAAATGCAATTTTGTGAACAGGCCTTAGATTTTTCCTTAAATATAAAATGCATTTAAGTAAAAATGTGAGATTTTCATGTTTAAAATACACAAACTATTCAGACTAGGCAGCCCCTTGCCTTATACGCTTTAAATGCACCCACTGTTTTTCACATGTTCCCTTTCCCACTTTCTTGTGAGACACTTCCCAATAACCACACCAATAACTGTGACTGAGCTTACATTGCTTCCTTAGATATTTTGCACTGTGAAACTCTCTGCTGCCACAGAGCCTGAAGACCACACTTGACTGCTTACTTAACCGTAAATACTAACACTTGCTAGTTAGGACTAGTGGCATTATCAGGCTTCAAAAGCAACAGCAGTAAAGGCTAAGCGGACATGTCAAGGCTTTTCTCTGCATTTGGAATTTCTAACTTTGGCTACCATAGCTTTTTTCTCACTTTTTTGGGTAGTTTTCTGTCATTTTCTTTCTTTAAATATAGAGATTTAGGGGAAGAACTCAGCATAATAATCCTATTTTAAGTCAGCTCAATTTTGGCCTAAAGCAAACATCTAATCACTCACGATTAATTCTAAAGAACATAACCTACCCTCATGTTCAATGGGTCTATGTTTGAATCTAACTAGTGGCTTCCTCTCATCTTTCACTGCCTTTCAGTCTTTCTTTTTCCTGTGTTAACTTAATCCCCAAAGTGACTGAAGAATCATAAACTGCCATTCTCTCACTGCACAAAATTTCTGTATTATGCAATTCACATTTCAAGGAACTCATATTATTATTAGCCTTGACTCATGTGCTCAAATTCAGACTAAATTCAGACTACTCTGTAACAAATGACAAGATGCATGAGGGCACTGTGATCTAGGCAACCATAATTATACAATTATTGATGAAGTTCCTGTTGATAAACAATGCAAACATTAGGAAATACTATTTTGCAATTAAGTGATGAAGAAAGCTGTTTATTGCCTTCCATTCTATCTTCTGTTAGTAAGACTGAAGTTGCAGATGTTCATGTATGCTGCATTGATGTTAAATGGTGCATGATGCTCTAGGTGGTTCCCATAACCTTGCTTTGTTTACTCTGAACTGACTCAATTGATATGATAATAGAGAAAAGAGCTGGGCTGAACCGGCACAATTTGCATAGCCTTGAAATTTGCCATTATTGGACAGCCAACTGTTCCTAAAAGTTCTTGTTCAGTTGTCACTGACAACAATGTGTCAGACAAACAATACAGGGTGTCCCAAAGTCTCCACACAAAGGAAAAATTTTGTAAAATTTTACAATGAATATTTTGTAAGTTAAGGTACATTTAGCTACAATTTACCATTTTCCCTATGTATGGTGACTTATGGGGCACCCTGTATTTTGAAATTAACCACACAGGTGGGGACATCACTTATTGAAGCTTTTATCCCACCAAACAAGGGATAGAGCTAACATTTTTAAAGCTAACAATTAGGAATTTTGTGATCTTTTGGGGGGGTTCAATTACTATTACAGCAAGTATTAATATAAAGAAAGCGGAAATCATTCAGGGGTCACAAAACAGTCACTTGCAGCTTTTTGACATAGGTATAATATTTAAAGAAACACCTTTCTCCCTTTCACATAATCTGTATTTCCATCTCATTATTAAGTAAATAATTATTATGTTTTATATTAAGAAATAATAAAATCTTCAATGTTGCTCAATATTATACTTTACTCATGAAAAAAAGTCATCATATAAGAGACCCCATACAAGAATGGCAGAAATTGCTCTGATGTATGAAAATAAAATGACACACTAGAGAACCTCAAACACTGAAGAAAACTGAAAAATCTGCAAAAATATATTGAACAGCAATAGGAGAACTGGAAAAATATCACAAATATAAGGGAGAACTGAGAATCTCTGAGTTTGGAATTTAGCATATTTGATGAATAAAAGGATAAAAGACGATACATGAACTTGGGGATGGGGGAGAGGATGAACAATTAAACATTTAGGAGAGGAGAGAAGAATGGCAAATAAATGAGAAGAATGCAGTTTTGAAACAAAAATCCCAGAAAATCTAATATAGAAAACTTAGTGTTAATAAAGGTATAATATGAAAAGTGAAACACATTGAGCTGCCCTGTACTACATACGGGCTAATATTAAATATTTAACTCCCCAAAGAGCAAATTCCCATATGGCCGGTTGGATCAGAGATGACATAAAAGAATTTAGAGAAGCACTAGATGAAAGAAACTGTGTATACATAGATTTAATGTTTTAAAGAAGGGCACTGAGCGTGGTTTTTAAAATAAACCTGATTCTTTAGATTAAGTCAAAGTTTGAACAATAGCTTGTTTTAACTTTTGTTTTTAGTCCGTTTAAATCTTAAATTAAATTGAGATCTTTCATTCTGAACATTACTTTTATGATAAGAAAACTAGAATATAAGCCGGAAGGGAAATAGGGCCACTGTACATTGTATTCATTGCCCCTTCTTACTGAGCTCATCCCTGTGGGAGAACTGTAATCTATTAGCAATGACTGTACTTCTGGCTGGGCACAGTGGCTCCCACTTGTAATTCCAGCTACTTGGCAGGCTGAGGCGGGAGGATTGCCTGAAGATACGAGTTTGAGACCAGCCTGGGCAACATAGCAAGACCCTGCCCCTAAAAAATAAAATAAATTAGCTGGGTATGGTGGTGTGCACCTGTAGTCCCAGCTACTAGGGAGGCTGAGGCAGGAGGATCATTTGAGCCCAGGAATTGAAGACTGCAGTGAGCTATGATGATATGATGCTACTGCACTCCAGCCTGAGTGACAAACTGAGACCCTGTCTCAAAAAAAAAAAAAATAAAAAATAAAAAAGCTATACAGAAGGCAAATTTCTGTCCAACAGAAGGACAAATTTTCTAACAATTTAGGGTTTATAAAACTGAGATGAAATGAATCTCCTAGGTTGTGTTTTAGAGGACTCCTGAATTGAGTTGGGAATGGAATAAAATGATCCCTATGCCCCTTTCAACTTTAAGACCTTAGGGTTTTATAAGAATTCAGAGTGAACAGGGAAAAAAATTAAACTGAAGTTTTTCAGGAGAGTAAGTTTGGAAGAGCACAGTATGATCCTAAATATGTAAAATTATGTAATGAGTGTGCACGCAATCACTCAGTAGAAAGATGTGTGGAAAGATAATCACTAAATTGTTAACTTTTGATATCTCCAGGGGGAATTTTAATGGATATTTTATATAAGAAAATATGCTGAAGATGACATCAGTAACCATGAGATCAAGTATTGTAACTAAGAGTAATAGATTAGAATAGTGGTTCTCAAACTTTTTCTCCTCAGCCTCCTATAAAAAAACTGTTGGCCAGGCGCAGTGGCTCAAGCCTGTAATCCTAGTACTCTGGGAGGCTGAGGTGGGTGGATTGCTCAAGGTCAGGAGTTTGAGACCAGACTGAACAAGAGTGAGACCCTGTCTCTACTAAAAAATAGAAATAAATGATCTGGACAACTAAAAAATATATATAGAGAAAAAATTAGCCAGGCATGGTGGCGCATGCCTGTAGTCCCAGCTACTCGGGAGGCTGAGGCAGGAGGATCGCTTGAGCCCAGGAGTTTGAGGTTGCTGTGAGCTAGGCTGATGCCACAGCACTCTAGCCTGGCCAACAGAGCCAGAACCTGTCTCAAAAAAAAAAAAAACTGTTAAGGACCCCAAATACATTTTATTTATGAGAGTTATCATTATTAATATTTACTGTATTAGAAATTAAAATAGAGAACTTAAAAGTATTTATTAATAAACCTATTACATTTTAACAATATTTTTACAAAAAATAACAATATATTCCAAACCAAAATATTAGTGAAGAGTATAGCACTTACATTTCTGCCAATCTCTTTAACGTCTGGTTAAGAGAAGACAGCTTGATTCTCATATCTTCTTCAGTATTCAATCTGCTGTGATATGACACATTATATAATCTCTGGAAAACTCTACTGCCATTGAGAGTCAAAAAGGAAAATATCATCTTTTGGATTATTGTGAAATAGTTTTGACTTCATAGAAGAGATTCCTTGAAAGTGCCTCAGAGACCCCCAAAGGGTCCACACTTTGAGAACCGCTGCATTAGAGTAAGGGCTACAGCTGTCATTATGCTTGGGAGGGTGGCCCTGCTCACTCTGGACAAGCTGTAATTACTACGCATGTATCAGCTCTGATGTGCTCACAGCTGTGGCTAGTGGGATAGGCCAATAAGGAATTCATACTCTGCAGCTTAGAAAATAAAGATCCCAAACAGCACTCATGTAAAAGCAAGCTGGCCAACAAGAATATTTTAGACTTCTCTAGGTGGATAAAGTACCACTGTGCTGATCCCTTTATGTAAATAATAAGCCTGAATTAATTATCCTAATCTATAGTTGCTTTTTCATTATTAGAAACAGAAGTAAATTCATTAGACAAACTATACTAGCTGAAGCCTGATGTGGGAGAACTAACAACGGTGTCCAAAGTGAAGACAGACTGATCTACACATTAGAATACCAATAACTTGAGACCAAGATATAAACCCAGCTCAAGATGCACGGTGATCTGAAGCCTGCTAAGCATGGAAGTTGCCCCTTTTGGGACCACCAAAAAAATAAAAAAATAAAAAAATACAAGTTTCACTGCCTACCCTCTACTACGAAAGGCATGATTTACCCTGTTTTATCAGGATGAAAATTAACAGGCCCTTGAGCCTCTTTCCTAGGAGGCTCCAAAATTTGGAAGATTTAAAAGAACCCAATCGCAAGTGTTGCAGACATCATTTTCTTCCTTAATTGGGAAGGCACAGCGTTTCTCTATTGCAGAGAATTTAATAAAATACTTTGGTGACAGGGTATTTTTAAGTTTCTCCCCATGGTGTTAAATCCTGATAGTGAAATAATATTTCATATTGACTAATTTTCAAAAATAAAAAGTCTGAGCTAATGTTCTCCCTGAAATAAGGTTTATACGCTATCTCTCAAAGGATTCTTTTAATACGACATTCCCGTTACATTATATCTAGATACGGGGTTGTGAAACTATGTCCTGTGGGCCAAATCTGGCTAGCTGCCAACTTTTATAAATAAAGTTTTATTGGATAAACCCACACCTATTTATTTACATATTATTATGTACAGCTGTGTTCACACTACAGAGGCAGAGTTGAGCATGTGCAGAGATTGAATGCCCACAAAGCAGAAAATATTTACTATTTGACCCTTTACAAAAAGTTTACTGACTCTTGATCCAGACATACAGCCTATTAGAACTGAAAGATACATTAGAGATTTTCTAGCTAATCCTTTCATTTTACAGGTGAGTAAAGTGAGACCCAGAGAATTGAAAAAGCAGTACACTGAGCACACGGAAGACAAGTGGAAGCTTCCTAGCACCAAGGGATTCCTTTTTTGTTATTTTCTAGCCTACTCATTCCACATGAGGAATGCTCTGCCTAAAGCAAGAGTCCTGCTGAGTCTCTTAAAAGCCACATATGGTTTTGGCACAGAAATTGTTTTTTCAACACCTGGGTAACCAGGCTGTGTAGGTCCCAGGAGTGTAGCATTGCCCTCAGCTTCAGCTCTAGCCAATCCCCATGGAGTTAGATCTGAGAGAGAGCCACTTCCAAGGCCCTGCCTCATTAGTCCCTGCTGCCACCAATGTAGCTCAGAGAAAACCGATCCTCCCCCATGTCTGCCGCACCAAGGCCAATCTTGGGTAAAGAGGTTTTGTTCATAGACGATCTGTTAATTAAGTCATCACTGTACTAATAAAATCCCAGAGCTTCAGCCAACAGTAGTCTACCGTACTTTAGGGTAGCTGAATTTGTACATTTATGATTAAAAGGAGTATGTTCTTTTAGAAAAAACTTACATGTTTTTTAAAATATAAGATATGGAAAATTCCTAGTATTTATCATCTCACTCCTGGCACACTCACTCTTGCTACTTTGATTATAACGGCAGGCAATTTTATATTCTGATTTGTTTATACTTAAAGGAAGTCCTCAGATCCTAAGTGATGAAATTTTACAAAGTGAATGAACCCATTGTGTTGGTTTATTTTTCATATAACACAATACATAAAGATAGTCTGAAGTTGCTACATTATTTTTAATGATGGCATCAAATAAACAACATACTTTACCTATTTAGGTTGCTTTTGTTTTTTCACTATTATACATAAAAGTGACATCAATGTCTTCACATGTAGATGCTCCTATATTTTTGATTATTTATAATAAATTTCAAGAACTGAAATTACTATATTAATGGGCATAGTTTTATCAATTTATACTCTAGGAATATTAAAAGAGCATCTCATTGACCACATCCCAACCATCAAATAACAATTCTTTAAAAGATTATCCTATCTCACATATTCCAATTTGAACTTTACTAAACTCTCTATGTCTTCTAACATATCTGGGTTCAATCTACAGAATTAATCTTCAATAACTACAGCTCACACTGGTCTCAACCACAGCCAGGATGACATTGTCAGAAAGCCATTAATAGTCTGATTCTAAAAGGAAAGCTCGTTAATAAAAGCAAAAGTGTACAAAGGTCAAAAAAAGTTTTATTGAAAGTATTTATTGATTATATGGGTCACCTGAGACATTGATCTTTCTGCATCTCTGACAAGGAAAAAAATAAAACTAATGCGGTATTGATATATTATAAAACCTGCTTAAAACCCAGTTTAACATTCAGTCTACAGATACCAACAGAGGTTACTTTCTAGGAAAATTTCTGAACGATAGATTCTCTGGACCAACACTAACTTCAAGCATTCTGCTAAGTGCTGTACCAGTCTTCTGTGGAGACTGACAGCCTTGTCACACATTAACATGTAATTATAAGCTGCTAGTATTACCTGATGATTGGTGGTTCTTGAAACAACAGTATTTCAAAACAAATGAGAGAAGAATTAACTTGATTATTTAGAACCAGGCATCTGGAACATTCATAGTAATTCTGTTTCTTTTTCCTTCAGTTATGCTATATATTTAAAGATTTTTCTTCTGAGTTAAGAAAAAACATTCATTCAAGTTATTTTTTCTTTTACAGTTTGTAATTTTGAAAAAAATTGTCCCAATCGTCAATATCAATTCTAGGTTGTTGGTTGGCTTTAAGAACCTATGATGAGCATTTGATGTTCAGAATTCCATTGATGAAACACATTTAGTGTCATTTCTCTCTCTCTCACACATGTACACATACACATACACATACAAAAGACCTCCTAGGTATTTGGTATCCCCACAGATGAAAAATGTCTATAAGCCATGCAATTCTTAACACCAAATTTATTATTATTATTCTAGTCACTTAAATTCAAAATATTAAAGTCATCTTTGTCTTCTCATATAGTCACTAAATCTTCTTTCGTGATATCTTTTGCCTTTTGTAATATGGTCCTTCTTTATCTTCCTGGCTGGTTGTACGAATGCTTACCATGCACATGTATTAATAGACACACTGAACTATGTCCCCAAATGCATGATGCTCTACTCTTCTTTGCCCATGACTTTGTACATGCTGCTTGTTCTGCTTTCTTTATTTGGCAAACTTTACTCATCTAATGTTAAATCTTACATATGACATGTCTTAGACTCTTCCATAATATCAGCTGCTCCCCCTTCTTGGATCCTTAATACTTTAAACATTCATCATTATAGCTCTTACTACAACGAATTGTGATGATTTCCTTATATCTCTTTGTATTTCATATATTGTGATTTCCTTGAATGCAGCAACTGCCATGTACCTAACCAAGTGCCTGGAACAGAGTAGGTCCTCAATTCCTGGAAGATGCAATGAATAAATTTTATTGCCTTCTTTTCTATTAGCTTGCCACCATTCTAATTCAAATTCCTATTGGTGCATATCTAAATTGTTGCTTCCAAACTGGTATGCCTAGTTATAGCCTTCCCTCCAGTCCAATTTGTACACTAGCATGGAATTATATCTCCTAAACATATTATTCCTCTGCTCAAAACCCTTCAATAGTTTCCCATATCCTTTCACATAAAACCTAAGCACTCAAATCTCACTGCAGTCTAACCCTAAGTTATCTTTTGTACTTTATCACGTATTAATTTTCCTGATAAGAACTCTACACTAGTCACATAGAAGTACTTGTATCTTCTGAAATTACATTTTGAAACTACATTTTGTAGTTTGTTTTTGTTAGATTATCCATTAAAAAATAATTCTCTATTGTTTGCATCCCCTTTGAACGTAGACTTTTTATTGAGGTATAACATACAGAGAAGTGCACAAATTAGGATTCTGACCCTGGAAGTATTGACCCTTAGACCAAAGATAGAGTTCTAGCTATCCCAAATGAGTCCAGCCCATAGCAAGTACACTACATGAATGTAACCACCTAAGTGACCAGGATCAAGATCAGTAGAACTGCCCAGCTGAGTCTAGCCTTGACTGTAAAATCATTAGAAAATAAAACTGTTATTTTTTTTAAGTTACAAATGTGTGGGGTGGTTTGTTACGGTGAAACACTCCCTTCTTTGCAATTACCAATCCCCGCCACAGGTAACCTGATTTCTACCTTTTGACTTTATATAAATGGAATCACATAGTATATACTCTTTTGTTTATATAAAGATGTTTTAATATTTATTGTCTTCATCACTGAAGGAAAACTTC
Organism: Avahi laniger; assembly: GCA_963575035.1. Taxonomy (NCBI): domain Eukaryota; kingdom Metazoa; phylum Chordata; class Mammalia; order Primates; family Indriidae; genus Avahi; species Avahi laniger. Next base: position 10,160 of record CAUYSK010002412.1, on the reverse strand, counting down.
GTTGGATATAGAATCCTGGGTTGGTGGTTTTCTTTCAGCACTTTAAAGATGTTATTTCACTCTCTTTTGCTCTCCATTGTTTCTGATGAGAATTCTGCAGTTATTCACATAATTTCCCCTTGTACGTAATATGCTGTTTTGCTCTTCAATATTTTCTCTTTGATCTGTTGGTTTCAGTAGTCTAATTATATGTCAAGGTGTAGTTTTATTTGTATTTATTCTGTTTGTGGTTCACAGAGCTTCCTGAATCTGTAAGTTCACGTCTTCGACCAAAATTAGGAAACTTGCAGCCAATATTTCATCAAATATTTCTCCTACCCCATTCCTATCTCCTTTCCCTCTGGGGCTCCAATTACACACATTAGGCCCTTTAATATTGTCCCACAGGTTACAGAGGCTCTGTTTATTTTGCTTCAATTGTTCTTTCTATTCTTCACATTTGATAATTTCTACAGATCTATATTCAAGTTTGCTTACTCTTCTCTCATCTTTAGACTGTTAAAAAAGCACCTAGTGATTTTTTTTTTTTTTTTTTTTGATAAAAAGTCTCACTGTGTTGCCTGGGCTAGAGTGCCCTGGCGTCAGCCTAGCTCACAGCAACCTCAAACTCCTGGGCTCAAGCAATCCTGCCTCAGTCTCCCGAGTAGCTGGGACTACAGGCATGCACCACCATGCCCGGCTAATTTTTTCTATATATTTTTAGTTGTCCAATTGATTTCTTTCTATTTTTAGTAGAGACGGGGTCTCGCTCTTGCTCAGGCTGGTTTCGAACTCCTGAGCTCAAACGATCCGCCCGCCTCAGCCTCCCAGACCAAATCATGTTTTAACAAATCTACCACACATACATGGAGCTAGAATTTCCATTTTAAAAGAAATGACTACACTTTTGAGTGTGATTGTATCTCCCTGCATCTTCGAGTTAGACAACCTAAGAAAAAGTCCGGAGTATGGCCTGGCGCAATTTGAATTGAGACTTCTGACTCTCGCCTGGCCTGCCAGGGAACAGCTGACGAAGTTCCACATCTGATTCCAAGTCAAGATGCTTCAGTGCACTGGGCGACATAAATTCTATGCGGTTCCTTGCTTTTATTTAAAACTGATTCCCCTCTTAAAGGAAAACCCATTTCCGTTTTCATATCTCTCCTTCTTTGAAAAGGTTTATATTCCATTTGCACGTTGGTTACGATGGTATCGGGGCGCCTTTGTTCTCTGAGCTGCCTGCAGCCTGGCGGCTTCTGCAGTGGCGAGGCTTTCCCAGGGCGTCTCCGACTCCCGTCCGACCGTGACCCGCGGCTCCCTGTCACGGCTCAAGCTTCTTGCCTCTGCTCCCTCTCTCTGAACTCACAGAAGAGGGAAAAGCACAGTTAAGAAAAGACATCAAGTAATGGAAGTGTTTCATGACACAGTGAGCTATGGATGTTTTCAAGCAGTAAGAGGATTTTTCAAGTAACACTAACCTACAGCAATTTAGAAGCCAGCAAGGTACTCTGTCCCTGAGGAGGTCATGAGCTTTCCAGCCTTATTTAAATCTTGGGGCTGAGAGAGCTCCAGTAGTGTCTAGCCCAAATAATCTCTTTCCTTGTGCTTCTATTTTTAGAGTTTAATCCTTCACGTTAGCCTTTTTTTCCCCATTCTTCGTATGTGTGTCTCACTTTTGGACTCCTACTTAATCTTTCATTTACAGTGCAGTCGTCTCCCTTCGCATGTTATTTAGATCGGTGGTTCTCAGGTTTGGCTACAATTTAGAATCACCTGGGGCGTTCTGAAAAATCCCAAGGCCCAGGCTGCGCATCGGACCAGCTATACCAGAATTTGTGGGTGGGAGGCCAGGGAAGGATCCAGGCATTAACACCTCTTTGAAAGCTCCCCAGGTGACTGGAATACCCAGCCCAGGTTGAGAGCCGATATTTGGCTTGTCGGTGCGCGAGCATTGCAGAGAGTTGAGGACAGCGGCTCTCAGATTTAGAGGGCTCCAGAGTCCCCGCGAGGGCTCGTTAAGACCCATCGCCCGCCCCACACCGTGGAGTTCTGATTCGGTAGGTCTGGGCCGGGGCCTAAGAATTCACTTTTCTAACAAGGTCCCAAGTGAAGCCAATGCTGCTGGCCCGAGGACCACAGGAAGTTAGAAATCGGGTTAGCAAGGGAAGCATCGGAGGATCCATCCTGAGCTGCGAGTGACCGCGGGTGGGGTCCGTGGACGGAGCGCACAAAGGGAGAGGACGCCACCGACGCCCAGGGGGTCCCGACCCCGCCGAGGAGGCAGAGCCCGGGGCGTCAGCCGGGTCCTGAGCGTCCGGGGCTCAGGACGCCTTCACCCGCTGGTTGGAGGCAGGTCCCCTGACCTCCTCTGACCTCTGCGGAACAATCGCAGGGTTTCAACTGCTCGCAACAACAGGGTTACTCAGGGCGGATGTTATTTCAGAATATCTGTGACTCCCTGTTTCTTCCCCTTTAGCAGCAACAAAATGTTTTGAAGCGACAGGAGCGAAACTGTTTTGTGTTTGGATGCTAAGCAGGGCCACTCCCTTTCCAGCCCACCACTCCCTGCAGTCCTTCGACTGGTATTTCTCTGCCGACCTGAGAGCAGAACTGCGGCTCCCACTTTATGACCAGCAGAGAAGCCGGCCTGAAAGCAGAGCTGTCCCCGCAGGCGACAGAGGGAAAGCTGGGAAGAATCTGGGCCCGTAACGACGTGCTCGTGCTGCTGAACGCACGAAACCCTGGGAGAGCTGTACCTCCGGGCTTCGTAACAAAGGGAAAAGAGAAAACTGAGAGAAGGAAAGGGGAAAAAATGAAGAGAAAAAGGAAACAGGAGAGAAAGGAGAAAAGGAAGGGAGGGAGAAAAAGGAAAAAAGAGAAAGAAGAAAGGAAAAAAAAGTAGGCCACCTTTAAGAATTCTACATGCGCTCGTAAGGAACAATACAGTTGCAAAAAGTGCTTTAATAGGGAGATCTCTTACAAGATTTCTGCTCGTGTGCCCCGATTTATTAATTTTCGAAACTATAACCAGGTGATGTTAACAATGTTTCTCTCCCTAAGTCTCAAATTAAGGGAGAGAAGCATCTATGTCTTGTTTTTTATTATTATTATTACTAAAGAGGAGAGGAAAGGGGACCGTCACAGGCCAGAAGATGAAAGCCCCCGCACCAAGCCGGGGTGCGCCAGCAAAGCGGCCGAGCCGGCCGGCTGTGTCCTTCCTCAGGCTGAGCGTGCCCGGAGCTCGGGGAGCAGCTCTGGTACGCAGGGAACGTCTCGTTCCTTTACTTGGGTAAACCAGCCCCAGGCCCCTGCTGGTTCTTGAGTCCAGGGCGAGGCTGACCCTGCCTCGCTGCCCTGTGGGGTCGCCGTTCCGCCGCAGGCCCTGGCGGCAGCCGCACCCTCTGCCCCCTGGGCCCGTCTTGCATTTGCCAACAGCACCGAGCTCTTCAGAGACGCTGGGTTCTCATGAACCGTTAAAGCCAGATTGTTTCCCTCTTTGCTTTTGTTTTGATGTGTCTTAAAATAATTAGGCTTTTACTCTCAAATATTTCCATCCTCCGTTCCTGGCTGGGCGGCATCTCTCACACGCCACACCAGGGCAGGGCGTGCTACTATGGTGTCCGGTAAACAGTCGCCAAACAAGCCAAAAGTCTCGCTCAAATCAAGGTCTTTTGTACTTGTTGTTCTTCCATCTGCCCTGAGCTATGTAATAGCTGTCAAAAACGTAACCCCCTGAGCCTCCCTGCAGAGCTTACGGAAAGCAGCTCCTTGAACCTCTGCCAGTGGCTTCCTTGCGACATCTTAATTATCCGTGTGCTGGTTAGCAAGTCCGTCTAAAAAGAAGTCCTGCTGCTTTTCTTCTTGGAAAGTCCGTACTTGGTAATGTCCAGCAAAAACCAGTATGTGCTGAACTCCTGCTCTGTGCCAGGCTCTGGGGAGGAGGAGGCAGCCCCCGACCAGGGTCTCACAGCCAACGGGGGGCACCGGAGCCGGGAAGCACCCAGTGCCGGGGTTCCCCAGCAGTGGAGCCAGACCAGGGCGTGTCCCCTGGGGTCACTGGGAAGAAGCAACACACTTCCTGTCCGGTGGCGACTGCCTCCCCATCACCCTGTTCCTGTACCTGGAACCCAAACTCACCTTAGACAAAGGCGTAAGCAGTTGGTCTCCTGTTGGCCCACTGCCTTGTGTCTCCTCACCAGGTCCCTACAGACACCATTCCAAATTCCCAATTTGATTCATCATATAGTCATTGATGACTTGGTTCTAATCTTATTCACTTTATGTACAGTATCTCACTTATTCCTTAGCACAACCTATAAGGTAGGGATAATTCTCCTTGAATTACATCAAGAAAATTCAGCGAGGTTTAGGAATTTGCCTACGGTTACCCAGTGAAAGACAGGAATTGATAATAGGAGAATGTACTTTGTTTTTGTGGAACAGAAACTGTTTTAGATTAGAAAAATGTGTTCTCTTTGATTCTAACTAACGCTGTTTGCTTCTGTAACCGCGCTTGCTTTTAGTTGTTAGTCAAATATAGTTAATCAGAATGGAAAACAGGGCAGGAGTAACTCCATGACAGGCTGAACTTCCTAGAGTAGGGCTAAGTTTCAGTTTCCCTGAAACTGAAACGCAGACCAAAATTGGCGCCGGCGCGAAAATTGAAAATCTCGAGGCCTGGAGCCAACCAATCAGGAGTCAAAACAATGCGCCACTTTCAAAAGCACCAATGGACTAAGGGGGGAGAGGGGATGGTGTGCCCAGCGTGTCATGCGAAACCTGCATGTCGTGTGCCACTGGTGTGTCGTGTGTAAAAAAATTATTAAAGCTTCACTCTTACCCCAGGGCAGGGTCCTGGTTCATAGGAGAGGCCACTGCGTTGGTGCTCTGGGACTTGGACCCTAGCTCGAGCTAGTCAATAAACTCCTTTGCCATTTGCAGCCTCGGTGACTCTGCCTCTCTGTTCCTGGGGCCGAGGGGAACTGGATCTAACACTGCATCCTGGGTACACTGGTGTGAGGGGTAGGCCTTGAAGCCCTGGGCAAACCCCATGCCTGTGGCTTTGCTGGGCACAACCCACATGGCTGTTCAAATGGGCTGGAGTCTGTTACCTGTGGCTTTTTTAGGCTAAGGCTTCAAGTTGCTAGTGGCTCTACTGTTCTAGGGTCTGGAGGGTGGTGGTCCCCACCCCTTCCCACATACCATCTAGGCAGTGCCCCAGTGGTGACTCTGGGTGGAGGCTCCAACCCCACACTTGGTGCTGTCCTAGTAGAGTCTGTCTGGGGGAGGCCTCAGCCTGGACACCCAGACCTTCCCATACATCCTCTGAAATGTAGATGGAAACTACCAAGCTTCCACTACTCTTGCATTCTGCGTGCCTGCAGACTTAATTCCAGACTTAACAACACGTGGAAGCTGCCAAGGCTTGTATCTTGCACCCTCCAGAGCTCCTGCCTGAGAAGTACCTGGGGCCCTTTGAGCCTTGGCTAGAGCCAGAGTGGCCAGGATTAGGAAAGCAGTCTCCTAAAGCTGTGCAGCTCAGGGAGACGGTGCCCTGGACTTGGTGTCCCACCCTCAAAACTTCCGTCCTCCTAGGCGTCAGGGCCTGCAATGGGAGAGGTAGCCCGGGAGATTTCTGAAATGCCTTTAGGGACTTTTCTCCATTGTCTTGAATATTAGCACTGGGCTCCCTTTTAGTAATGCTAACCTCTTTAGTAAGTGTTTGCTCTGAAGTCTGTTTAGATTTCTAACTTCTCATGGTTTTTCTTTCTTTACTATGGGTCCAGCCTGTGAATTTTCCAAGTTTTTACACTCTACTTCCCTTTTAAGTACAAGTTCCAACTTTTGTTCATTTCTTTGCTCCCATATCTGATCAGAGGCTGTTAGAAGCAGCCACATCATTTCTTCAACACTTTGCTACTTAGAAATTTCTTCTAACAGATACCCTACATCATTGCTTTTAAGTTCCGCCCTCCACAAAGCCCTAGGGCATGGATAAAATGCCACCAAGTTCTTTGCTAAGCGGTAGCAAGGGGTGACCTTTGCTCAATTTCCCACTAAGTTCCTCATTTTCATCTGAGACCTCACCAGCCTGCCCTCTACTGTCCATATTTCCATCAGCATTTTGGTCACAACCACTTAGTCTCTAAGAAGTTCCAAACCTTTTCTCATCTCCCTGTCTCCTTCTCAGCCTTCCAAACTCTTCCAGTCTCTGTCCATCACCCAGGTCCAAACCTGCTTTCACATTTTCAGATTTCTTTATAGCAACATCCCACTTCCAGTACCAATTTATTCTTATTAGTCCATTTTGCATTCCAATAAAGAAATAAGTCAAGCTGGGTCATTTAAGAATAAAAAGGGTTATTTGGCTCATGGTTCTGAGGCTGTATAAGAAGCATGGTGCCAGCAGATGTTTCTTCACTCCTCTGGTGAGGGATTCGGGGGGCTTTCAATCAACGTGGAAAGTGAAGGAGAGCAGACATGTCACATAGCAAGAGAGGGAGCAAGGCAGGGAGGTGACACATTCTTTAAACAACCAGCTCTCCAATGAACTAATAGAGCTAGAACTCACTCATTACAAGGAGAAAGCACCAAGCCATTTACCAGGGATCTGCCCCCAAGACACAAACACCTCCTACCCACCCAGACCTTCAACACTGGAGATTGAATTTCAATATGAGATTTGGAGGGGAGAAACATTCAAACTATATCAGTATTCCTTATCTAATGAGTCAGGAGAGAAAGGGGTTTCTGTGCTTACATGTAAAGTTGTGATAGCTCCGCAGAAGTTACAGGTGAAGAAGGTAGTTAGGAAGTTAGCCACATCCATTCATATGAAAGTCACAGTGACTGCATAGTGTACTTTGAAGACTTTCTCAATGGCATTAACATAAGTAGCTGTTCTCAGGAGCAATCCCAGGTTGTACTTCATGGCTGTGTGTCTAATTTCCTTGGCAGAACACTCCATCATCTATGCTAAGCCAGAGTGCCTGATGTCTTTCTCAGAGGCAGTTGATAGCCTGTCTCGGAACTTTGCTGTGGGTACAAAGGGAATAGTTCCATCCTATTTTCCAAATTTTCTGTCTAAACTCTCTTGAACAGACATGAGCAAGTAGTAATTAGAATCCCTTTCATATTTGAAGGTGAAATGGCCATAGCTGACATGATTTAGATTCTTCAGTCACTCAAAGTAAGATAGTCACTCCTCTAGCATTCAAGTAGAAATCAAAAATAACCATAATGTTCCTCTCCAGAAAGATCATATCATCTTCTGAAGCTGTTGGCCCATTGGCACCTTCAGCAATTATCCTGGCTTTGACTCTGGGTTCACTGGATTTGGTCAACTGCTTCTCGCTGGCAGCAGAAATCAGTATGTCACAGTCAGCCTCCAAGATGCTTCTATAACCAGCTCCATGTCCAAATTTCAATGACTCCTATATGTTTTTTTATAATCTTCTCCCTTAACCAACTACTTGACCTTTTGAATTATTTTCCAGAAATGGTGAAGTTTCTGCAAGACAAAGGAGTTGAGATTCTGAAGGCCTCAGTGCAGACTTCTTGACACCAAGATTCGCCATTCTCTTGGACCTGCCACAAGGCACATGGCCCCTCCCTAAAAAGCCCATGATCTCCATTAGTCAGAGAGATGGATTTGAGGCAGCTTCTCAGTTGTCCTGAAAAGATGTCTTTCATGTTAAAAATTCCCTTCTTCCTTGGATTTGGTCCTTGTCTCAATAATTGGATCTTTGTGAGACAAGCAACTGGACCTAGGCCAAAACACCCTTGCAGTTTTGAGAACATTTCATTCATAGGCTTTGCCTTGAAGAAACCCAGAATTTTTTCATGTCAGTTTGAAGTCCTCCAATTCCTTTGAGTCAACCATCTGAATTCCATACACTCCCATGAGATTCACCAATACCAACCAGATCCCAAAAAATGCCTTATTTCCAGATCCTGATGTCATTCCTAAAAAGCTCATGTAAGAAGTTTCATTGATGAATTTTTCAATCCTTTGGAAAACATCACAGCCAGTAGTAGAGATGATCCATAGATGCCTCCTTGACTGACGGGTTTACCAATAACACAGTTATGTGCACTAATATCAAGTGCCCTATGGTGCTGGCACAGGAGTTAGCAATGCAGGACATCTCCTGCCCACCCATGCACATGTCCAGGGCAGGCACATTAATACCAGGACCAATAAAACTCTGTTTGCTAGCTTCATGGTGAACCTCCTGTGATCTCTTCCCAATTCAGTATCAGTACAGTTTTTGGGATTGATATTCTTAATACCAGCTTTAGCACCCCCAAATGACACATTAACCACTGCACACTTATATGTCATCAGAAAACCCAAAGCCTTTACTTCATCTACACTCATATCAGTGCAGGGCATGCAATGCTAATTTTATTGGGCCTCATAGCCCTGGATGATCTCCCAGGAGCCACCATTGTGCTGGATGGGACAGGGAGGCTCAGCACATGGTCACAGGGTTTTGTGATCTGCAGAATGCCACACACAAGGTTTGCGTCTCCTGCCTGCTCTTTCGGGTCCTCAGGTCTTCCATCAGCTTGTTCTCCAAGCTGATGGCACCATGGTCATATAAGTCTTTCACTATCTTGAAGAAGTTAGGGCCCTCTCCTGCCTTGCTGTCGTGGTGACTGGAGGCTGGTGTGAGTCCTGGCTACAGTGAGTGATGGGCAGCTGGTGGGCCCAGCTCAGCAACCTGGCCAAGTTGGTGGCCACTGAGGCCAGGGCAGCAGGTCCGTGACAGCAGCAGTGCTTTGTCCACATAGCAGGACGTGACAGCAGGAGGAGGTGAGGTGCCTTCAGGCTGCAGAAAAGGCCTTCTTAGGGGCCCTGCAATGGAGGGAGCTCGTCTGGATTTTTGACAGGCACGCAAGGAGAAATATTGTTATACATATCCCAGTATAAACTCTTTATACATAGTACGTACATATATGCACACTTCACATATACCCACACACACACAGGCATAACATAATATATATCCCTTTATAAGAGCCTTTTTAAAGTCTCTACATCACATGTGTTTTCTTAGAATTGCCCTTTTCTGTCATTAGATTATAAAGTCAATAAGGGCAAGGATTCATCTTTATATAACCAGACTCTACTGAAGAAATTGAAAATCATATGATTAGAAAAGGCAGACAGATAATGTAACAGAATGAACTGTATAGCGCAAAATTTAGGGAAGATGTGGGGGATGCTGCCACAGTTCCCACATCTTACCATATGGGTATAGCCCTGCTCAGCTTTAGGGTAATTTTTTTCCAATTCTGTGAAATTGTGTGCCCAGTTTGCCAGATTTAATAGATTTCTGAAAGAATCAAAAAACCAAGATTAAATATAAAATCTCCAGAGTTTTAAACATTTGCAACTAAATAATTTGGATTACAAGGCTAGGCCATCCTGGAGAACTGCTATCATGAAATTCCTCCATGAATTAAATGTACGGACATATTATGATTCCCAATGACCTAATTTAATAGAGGGACAAAGGAAAGAACACAGATCAGTGTAATTGGGTATATAAATTAAACAAACTTTCTTAAAACTATCACATAATTGGGCTTTTTGTAGAAAATCAAAGATGTCAGACTTTCTGAATGTGGCCTACAACACTGGCAGTCTGTATTTCATATTAAGAAAGGGTCCAGACTTTGGCAATCAGACTTAGATGACAAGTTTATGGTCAATTTAAAATGGATAATATACAGTGTGACCATACAGAAACCACCATGTTTAAGTGTCAAATATTTTACTTATTTTTGTTTGACATAACTCTGCTTCTCTTTTTCTCATTCACCATAATCAAAACTGACTTTTAATCAGTGTAATTACTACCTCTCTGACCAAATATATGAGCATATTGTCTCCCTCTTGAGCTATCAGTATACAAATACTTATTTAATACATCTGTAACATCTTGCAAAATTATATTCTAGTAACATTAGGGAAGCACATCTTATAAACATTATGACATTTTTTTTACCTTAAAATCAGTATCTGCAGTACAGGTGCACACAATACATGGACCAGTAATTTTTAGTACATCCTCTTTTTTCTCATTCTGAATTGTAAACTTTGGCAGATATGGGTGCCAGATTTGAGTAACATAACCTACTGGTACACCAGGAGGAGCTTGGATTTCTATCTA